>JAMXBB010000001.1:107973192-108155028 GCA_024138015.1 Lumnitzera littorea
CATAGAATAATTCAATTGGGGCCTTTAGAGTTTCTCACTGTAGAAGGCAATTGGTCGGCCTTCCTGCATCAGGACAGCAAAGCTCCTCTTCTCCCTTTCTCCCCATCAAAAGTTGGTGTTTTTCTTCGTTAGTTCAACAAGTGGTGCAGTAAGGGTGCTAAAATTCCTAATGAATCTTCTATAAAACGAAGCTAGTCCATGAAAACTTCTCATATTAGCACAAGTAATAAGAGTCAACCAATCAACAATTGCTCAAATCTTCTTATTATTAACTCGTAAGTCTCCTTCACTGACTACATAACTTAAGAATACCACTTCCTCCTAGTAAAAGCAACATTTCTTTAGATTACTAAATAGTCTCTCAGCACGAAGGATATCCAAGACTGCTCTGTGATGCAATGACTCGGCATGTTGGCACTATAGACCAGGATGTTGTCAAAGTACACTACAACACACTTCCCAATGAGATGTCTTAGCACATGGTTCATTAATCTCATGAAAGTGCTCGAGACATTCAACAAGCCGAAGGGCATGACCATCCACTCTTAAAGTCTATGTTGAGTCTTGAATGCATTCTTCCACTCGTCGCCTAGTCTCATGCGGATATGATGGTAGCTAGATTTAAGATCAATATTGCTGAAAATCTTTGCTCCACTCAATTCATCCAACATATCTTCTAGCCTCGGGATCGGATACTTATATTTGATTGTGATTTTGTTTACAACTCAGCTGTCTACATACATCCACCAGGTTCCATCCTTATTCAACACTAGAAGTGCAGGCACAGCACAAAACCTGAGACTCTCTTATATTGCTTTTCTCCAGCAACTCATTGACTTAACGTTGGAGTTTAGAAACCTACTCGAGATTTATTCGATAAGTTAGCTTATTCGGCAGTGCAACACTGGGTACTGAGTTAATGCAGTACTCTATTCCTCAAGTTGAGGGTAACCCCTCTGGTAACTATTCTAGAAACAGGTCAGTATATTCATCTAATAACTCTTTGATCTCCTAAGGTAAATCAGCCCGCTCCCTCATTTGCAACAGTCACCTGACCAACAAGAGGGTCGACTCATTAATGGGTCGGCAAGACAACGCATGAATAGGTCGAGTCAGATCTACTAAGAGGTTAGCTACCTCATCAAGTCTCTCGTTAGTGCTTTTAAGAGTTCCCTGAGATTCTTGTCTATGGTGAACAACTCCACTATCATTACTAATACCAACATTCATACTTGGGTCTATCATTTTTCTTCACAGATTCAAAGCTCAAACAAATACTTTAGAAAGCGAACAACTAACGACACAGCAATCAAAAAACATAGTAACTTGGTTTGTTTCACACGCACAAAACAAAGTATAACAGAACTTTAAGAAGAATTACTACAGTTTACACAAAACCTTCACTTTGATACCAAGATATTGCGAATCACAACCAAGAACAGATAAGGCCAGTAGCTGGATGAGTCCAAGCTTACAAAATACTCGAAAAGGATTAATGGGGAAAAGTGTGAAAGGGTAAAAATGAAGAATGAAACAGTAAGCAAAACCTACGAACAGCTCTAAAGGATACGACACACCAATGGAACTTTCAAAGACTCATGGCTTAATTTGATATGATACACGAATTGGTCAGGTGAGGTTACTCATCACATATCCTTACTTAAGGGAAAAGATAAAAGAGATGCCGAGAGTAAACAAATAGTGTTTAGGTAAGGAAGAAAAAGTACTGAAAGAGTATATTAAGAATGATCTGATGTTCTCACAGTTATAAGTACAAAGGTATTTATATTCATAAGTTAAGGCAACTTGCCTAAAAAATAAAAAATAGAAAGGGCATTTCCTAAGGAAGTAATGTACAAGATACAAAAGAATAAAAAATAAATATACAAGAAAAACAATCATTGGTGCGATAGATTTTGCACATGCTACTGTATTCATAGCGATGCTACATTGGCGAGGTTGTTAGAAGATGCGGACAAAAAGTACAGACAAATGGGCTTGTTCAAGCAAGGATGGCTTGGTTAGTCCGAACTCTCTCTTTTGGCTTCTCGGCAAAGACAATGCCAAGTAATTGGTCAACTCGATGTTAGAGAATAATCATTAACTCGACATACTATAGAAAAATGGGCGGTCATACGACACAACATTAAGGGTGACTCCGTAAGAAAATACTTGGCCTTAACGAAGGTTGGTTGGAACAGAAGGATTGGTCATTCCAACCCCTCTAATCCTCAAGCTCGGCTGTAGGTCAAATGTCCGGTAGCTTGATTCCCATCACATAAGTTTGTGCAAAAAGCAGAGCAAGTTGGGCCCCAATTGGGAAGACCCAGTCTAAGTCAGGGAAAGATTGGGTAATTAAGTGTACTACTAGAAAGATTAGATGGTGAGCTCATCCTACATACATGGAACACTGATAATCTTTGGCTTTAATTTTGATTAGCATTTTGTTACATACATTTTTTCCAAAACGATGAAATTAAAAAGGTTATTTTTTAATTGATTGTCTACTTCTCTCTCTCGCTCCCTTTTTTTCTATTACCATCCGAGCCTTTGAAGAGGCATATGCATCGTTCATCGGGCTAGTCAAAATGCTACCAACCTGACCCCCCTCAAGTAACCTCGGCAAAGGGAAACACCCCTTGTATAGAGGAATTCCCCCTCTACTAAGCAGGTCAAAATGCTACTAACCTAACCCCCCTTAAGTAACCTTGCCAAGGGGAAATACCCCTAGCATAGAAGAACTCCTTTCTACTAAGCAAGACAAAACTTCACCAACTAAACCCCCCATGATTAACCTCGGCAAGGGTAAGCTCCCCTTATGTAGAGGAATTCTTATGAAAAAATATTTAAAGGTAAAAAAAAAAAAAAAAAAAAAACCAGGTGTATAAAGACGACATTTCAAAAACTCATCAATTCATTGATTATTAGATTATACAATGAAGGTCGGCATCCTGGCCTGACTTACACATTTTTGGAAAAAAAATATAAAAAATAAACATACTATCTCCTTGGATCTGCTAACTTTGATAACTCAAAAAAGTCTAAGGCCTTGATATGTTCGAAGCTCTGATTCGTTAATGCTTTAAGCGGTAAGCATTGACTTGAAGCAAGGGCTGAAGGATGCAACAAGGAGCAATAAGAGGATCACCTAAAGATGGATTGTCTTAAGGAACTACTTCGAAGGCAACCTCCTGCTTGGCTGCTGGGGCAAAAGTAGATGTGGAAGTACCGTAGCCAACCCCAGCAGCAGAAGGAACACCTAGATCATTGAAGGCCACTTAGGCAGCCTCTCTCTTGCACGCCAAGGCTTCCCTCTTCTCATTGAAGGTCGGTGAATCTAGAAAGTCAATGAAGCTTAGATCAAGGTCCGGATAATGGGAGAGAACCTCCTTCCTCATGTAGCACGTGGAAGCCGTAGTCAGGTCTTCCAACTTGTCCAACCACTCCTCGATCGTCCAATAGTTGGCGATCGCCTTCTTAGCGACGACATCGCTTAGGACCTCCCCAATCTCTATTTTGGAGATGATCTCCTCCATCTCTGAAACTTTCTCTCATAACTCATAGACCTACTACTCCAATTCGACCTTTAAACTGGCCAACTCCAATGAAGTAGCTTTAACACTTGCGTACTAGGACGCTTTCGTCACCAGCTCGGTTTGCAACCTTGCCACTAATGCCTTTAGCCTAGCATTCTCCTTTTAGAGTCAGGCCTTGGCTTCACCCTCTTCATCCAGCCTTTGAGAGAGGCAAGCCTTCATCCTTTGCTCATTCTCCAGCTAAGCCTTCAAGTCATCAGCCTTCTTAGCCGCTTTCTTAGCATTTTCTCACTCCCGCTTTGCATCTTTAAGCCTCACCTGAAACCTCGCCACCTGCACATAATAGCAACGCAAACACCTGTTAGCCTTGGATAATTTTTTCAAGTACTTATTAGTAGAAGTCTCTGCCTTCTGCAAGTACTTCTCATGCTGGCACAACACTTCCCTAAAGCCCTTTACCTCATTTTGAATGGTATCAAATCTATTCAGTTAAAGCAACAGCTGGCCATAGTACTACAAATTGAAAAAGAAGGCCACCATTAACGCCATGATGAGTAAAACACATCAACACAAGAGTAAAAAAGATTTATCTGCCACATCAGCATGCTCAAGTGGCCTGTTATTTCTAGAGGGTCATCCCTACCTTCCTTTGAGAGCCCCTCAAGAATAGCTTAATCATTGAAGGTATAAGACCCTATAGAAGCCTGGTAGCTAAATGTCCAGTACCATAGCGTTAGATCATTAGCATGGACCTCCCACTTTGGCCTTAGGAGCTTTCCCTTAGCTCTCTTCATCTCCATCTCAAAGGCTCCCCTAAAAAACTCTTCATCCTGAGAGGTATAAGGCACTTCTTAGAATAAATTCGGCCTTACCCCCCATCAACGTAAAATTGTTTAGGACTTCAAAAAATTCGTCCCCCATGTCATCAACGCTCTAATAAGGATAAGCCGTCGGCCACTCATTCCATTTCCCCCAATTAAAAGGTACCCTCACCAGGGGCTTCTGCTTCTTGGCTCTAAGCCCTGGCTCCTTGGCCATTTCAGGAGCCTTGCACTTTTGGTCGGCCACTTAAGAAAGGGCGGCCCCTTCGACCATTTCTTCCTCCCTTACCTTTAGAAGGGAAAGCATTTAAACATCGAACCCCTCTGCATCGATGCCTTCATCGCTCATGACAATAGGCTTGGTAGAGGGGGCAAGGGCAAGAGCAAACAGAGCCACACCCAAAGGCTCTACATCCACGAGTTCATCCCAAATGTTGATGGGAATCCCCTAAGGAATAGACCTCAATCATGCCCTGCTGGTTTGCCCAAGCCTTGGCTTCAACCATACTGCCTTGCCCTTTGACAAATCTGCCCTAGTTCTCACTTGGCATTGGCTCATCAGGTCATTTATAGAGGGATAAGGCATCTTTTTGGCCAAATTTTTTCCTACAAGAAATTCAATTGAAAGTTAAAGAAGGAAAAGAAGAAGATAACAAAAGGAACTACTACTACTATTCATAAAACACCGCCATAACCAGTACGGCCAAAGAGGACCTCCTATTCTATAAGTACCGAACGAAGCACCTCAACACTAGCACAACAGATAGGCGCGTAGAACGAACCTATAACTTTGACCCATTTCTTCACCATAGCTTTCTTCATGATAGGGAAGAGCTTGGAGACCGGATATTGGAAATAACTCTCCACGGTTTCCGCAACATTAATCTCCTAGCTGTGTCTCAGTGCTATGAAGGCTAGGATTTCCTAAGCGGCCTTAGCGTCACTAAGACCAAGCCCCTTTTCGCCCTCGGTTCGAACCATCTCGATCTACAGCATCCAGAAGTCTACCTCCTTAAGCATCTCAACTATCACGTACTCATCCTGCTAACCCTTCATTAAATCCACAAGGCTACAGAACAGCCTCTTTCTTAGGTGCGGTTGGAGGTAAGGCCATCCCCCAACGCTCTTCTACATGCAGAAGTGATTGAAGAGCTCGAGAGTAACCCTTACCACTAAATACTTGCAAAGTACCTAGAAAGCCTTTAGCACCCTCCACCCATTGAAAAGGACTGGTAATGGACTACACCTATAGTAGTTAAAGAATTCTTTTTCGAAGTAACTCGAAAAGAGGTGTTGTCTAAACTCTAGGTACTTCTCAAACACTATAAAGTGCCTCCCTGACAACAGGGACACCTATTCCTCCCTGCTCAGTGTCACGTCCCAAAGCGACAGAGTCGTAACAGCCCTGTCGTATAAAGCATCCTAAGATAGAAGTTAGCCTTACAACCGCTATCTTATACCTGATCTACACAAGGTGTCTACGACTAACTCGCTTTGAAGTAAACAGTTTGTAATTTAAATAAATCATTTATCTAAGAAAGTGACGAAATATATATATTCATTATAATTCAGTTATTATAATTAAAGTTTACAATATTTCTCCGTAATATATTTCCTAGTTATTACATTATTCAAAAATGAAAAGTTCTAAAGTAAAAGCTTAGACCTTAAAAATATATGTTTGTTCTTCAAATGTTTTTCCTCACTCTCCAATATCCAACAATTACTAGCTTCAGAGTAGTTATATGCCGCTTCTTAGCCAACACTTGTACGACATCTATAAGGATGTGAACAACCACAGCTCAGTAAGTTAGGATGGAGGACTTAAAACTATACCATAAACACAACAAGATTATCAATCAACTTATTAAGTGTAATGCATGTGCAAGTAAATGCCATCGCACAACGTTGTCCAGTTTGTTGTGAGATTAGAGAAATTGCGCCCGCTCTAATCCGGGTTAAGGAGTTGCCGTTAATGCAACAGCTCACGACCAAAACCCAAGCTTGTGTAATGGAGACTTTGCTCCTCCCACGACTACCTTCGAACCATTGACTTCACCCTCGTCACGACCTCCTCACTTGTCACTTAGTTTGACTGAGGATGAAGAAGGGACCCTTTGCAATCCTGCGCTATCCCTTTCGAAGGGGTCGGTATTTGGCCAAAGAATCCTAGGTTTCCCCTAATGGGTTGCCATGCATGTCCAATTATGATTACTGATCATATATTTGATTAAGTCCAGTTTAAGGTGATCAATCATTTCATACAAATCATACAATACAAGCCGGAACAACAAACAGAATCATAGCATCATCCATAATCAAGCACATGCACATAACCAACTATCTAACAAGTACAACCAAGCATAATCTCAAGCGTCCAAAATACAGCATCGTATTAATCCCAACTTACCTCGACTCCTCGCTCACTCCTCGTCCAAAATACATCTTTTATATAATTACATAAATTTAATTTTTCTATCAGTTTTATTATATATACCTATTATTTATATAATATGAATTTTTATCCTAATATTTTCTATTTATTATATTTCCAATAATTGTGTATTATGTACTATTACTTATTATGTACATAATACACATCTAATATTTTTATCACTCTAATTACTATCTCCCAACATCAATTATCATTTCAAAGTATCTAAATTCATCTTAAATCAAATTTTACATCTAATTACCCTAATTTACAAAATTAACTTAAAATTTACTATTTTTTCCTATTACTCATTTACTACATAATTAACCTAATAATTACATCTAATACCCTAAATGCTACAAGTATCATACTTCATCAGATTTTAACATCCTAAAACATATAATTATTCACTAAATTAGTAATTAATCATTTAATTACTTAATTAACCCTAAATTACTCAATTTATACCTCATTTTAAGGCCTAAAAATTTCAAAAATTAATTTTGGAAAACGGGCTTCATAGCACTATTCTATATCATCTAAGTAGTCTACACAAAAATTTTGGGTTCAAAACTACACTCTTAAGGTCATTTATTTCTAAACCGAAACATGCTCGGTTTTGCATGATGTCTTAAGGACCATATATTACAAGACATATTTTCATCAAAATAATATTTTTCCTAAAAACTACATATAAAAATATTTCAGAAAAACAAAATTCATAATTTTCTAAGAATACTTACTATTTTTTACAAAATTACACAAAATTGGGCTAGAAATCGGACTCACCGGTCTGAGTGACTCTGACCACCGTCGGCCACCGTGGCCTTGTCGGCCGGTCTGGGTGCTACCACCACCATGTGGTAGTGGTTGCTGTCTACTCCCAATTGCTCGTCTAGTGTAAGTTCCCTTTTAAAGCCTTAATTGCACAGTTTTTCCTTCTTCTTTTTTCTAACCCTAATTTTCTCGCAATTTCACCTCTCTCTATTTTTCTCACTCTCCAAACTGCCCAAATGAGCTTTGTGATTTTTTTCCCTATTTATAGAGCTTTGTGGTAATTAATGTGCATTCAATTGGACAAGACATTACCCAAATTCCTTAATTTTTAACTTTTGTGTTGCTCTAATTTAATTGGTTGATTTTTTTCTTATTTTCCCCAGCTGCCACGACCCAATTCTAGATCATTCCTCATTTTTTCTGATTTTTCTTTATTTTTCCTTAATTAATTATGAATTTTCTTTAATTATTTAGTATTATTTTAGCACATTTCGCATATTTTAAGTAATTACGCGTATTTCTACCTACATGTAAATTCATATATAGTACAAATAAATATTTCTAAATATTATTTAGGTCATTTTATGATTTTTTGTATACATATAATTTATTATCGAAATGTATTTCACGCATTTTCGATAAATAATGAGTTATATATTTAAAATTTGAAATTTTTATAGTCTTTTATTTTATTGCTTATTTTCTTAAATTCGAACTTACGGAAACATTTTTACTAATATTTCTAGCTTTACTTGTAATTTAGGTTTGATTGAATCTTTCAGCCGATCGAAACCTTGAGTAATTGATTGTAGGGCTTATATTCAGCAACCTTATCTACCACTTAGGGATCATCTTGACAACGAAGTTGCTTATAATCCAATTAGGGGCAAATCATTTACTTCTACTCACTCGACTACTAGGCCCTTTGCTCGTCTCGAGAGCATCGAACAAATCCTTTAGAGGGGGCAAAGGAGCATACGTATATACATCCTTGAAGATAGCATTGATGATCCTAGCCCTGTCCAATGCCTCCACGGCCATCCTAGTAAGCTCGTTAAGTTGTGCTAGCGACAAGACCTTGTCCTCCCATGCTTGAGGGAGGTCACTAATTGTAGAATCGGAGTCAAGACATGCAATGATGAAGATGAATCTATCTTACCTCTATTAGTCGACATGGCTATAATATTTAAAGAAGGAAGAAAAACTGAGAAACTTTTGAAGAAAAGTTTGCAAGTTTGATGTGAACGCATAATTCGTAATGGCAGAATAAAGAGATTATAAAAAAGTGGTCTCTCATTATGATCCTGCTATTTATAAGCAAACCATCTAGGAAGCCATATGGGTGGTTATAGGGATCCATATAAGCACAAATCCCTTCAAATGCTACATATTGATAAGACAATCATCTTTAAAAGACAAAGCACATGTAGCTGCATACTAGTCTGCTATAACATGATATCTGTCACATTGCATTTAATTCACGAAATATAAGCAGGCAAAAATCACATTTTAAAAAGGTTCCTTTGACAAGAAGCTTCTTCGGGGCACATTCGGCTTCCACCTAGTTAAGATGATAAAGACATGGTGTAGTCACGTCCGTTCTATCCGTAGCAAGCATTGTTTAGATAGACCGGTTCGTAGTCTTAAAGCACTTACCCAATGAGTTGTGAGGGTGTCCTACTCTGATACCCCAACCAAGGCTCAGCATCGCCTGAGTCTTTGGCACTCCGCTTCAGAACAGCTACTGACCACTTCAGTCCATCCTACCTCAAACATTTTTTGCCCAGATATCCACTACCTCGGATATCTCCACCTCGGTTAGCTTCTAGCTCAAACCTATACTCTCATCATGTAAGTATTGTAGCACTAGGTTGGTCTCCTTTAAGTCAAATCGATTATGCCTAAGCGACCCACATATCCCTTCTCCTTGCCTTCGCCTTGACAATGAAACTGCGCCGGAGGCCGATTTGTGGGGTAGGGGGGGTGTAAGTGTTAACAAAGTACTTTAGACAAAGGCTCTTTAGGCTCAACCAAATCCAACGTGTTTTATAGCCTAGGGTATATTCCTATGGGCCTAAGCCCTAGGCTTGTATTAACCAAGCTCAATAAGCCTTACGATAGCTAGAATACACAAGATAAGTATTAAATAATATGAAACCACTACGTCCAGAATAAATCGAACATATCGAACACCATAAACCTACTCTTCTATACTTGTGGGAGAAAATCTCTCCTACCAATTGACCTCCAACTGTTGGCTCAGCTTAACTCGACTCGACTCTGCTCCACTCCATTATAAATACTGGGTCACTACTCAACGGTAAATTTCTCTAGACTCTACACATCAAGCTTGCATATTATTCTAAGTTACTTCCTACTCTCAAAAGCCTCATTATTAACTTAAGTATCAAAGTAATTACGCTAAACAACCCTACTGCATCTTCTCTCAATGTGTTGTTTTGCAGGCCTTCCACGTGCAGAGCTTTAATACCTACCGGCAAGAACTCAAAGATGACAAAAAATATGTAGAGAAATTGATAAGAAGAGAGAGAAAGAAAGGTGAGTAAATAGATAAATTTATTGATTATTTATAATTTTAATAATTTATTTTATTGTTAGTTGTTATGTTAAATAATAACAAATAAATAATAATTATGTAATTTTAAGAATAACAGTTGCTTAAGCCTTTAAGTGCTTATAGACATAGATAAAAAACAATATCAAATGATGCAAACTAAGTATGGAATACTGATTATTCTATTTGACAGCGAAAAAAAAATGTCCGAGGCAAGAGCAAGATGGATGATGTTGCCGTCCTGCTGATAGACGACAAAACAGCTATTCATATGCATGAGTTGTTATAAGGTTTCATTTGGTATGTATGCTAGTTGAAAATGTGCTACATTGGTTTCATTCTACGTAACGTGCATTGCTGATTGTTATAGACAATATCTATTGCAGGTGAGAAGAAGATTGTGATGTCCTGACGGTTTGTTAAGCAGAACTTCGTGTATCGGTCGGGAACAAGAAGAAGAACTTAAAAAGATTATCGCGAATGGAAGAGGAAAAGGAGAGGAGGGCGGACAATGCAAGATCATCAGTTGCATACTACAAGTTGTTCTCGTTTGCAGACTCTTTTGATCGTCTGCTTATGATTATTGGCACAATTGCTGCCATTGGTAATGGTACGTGTTCGCCCGTTATGAGTGTACTTTTTGGGAATCTGATTGATTCTGCAGGGAGGAACTTTGACGTCAAAGTTGCTGTTCGTGAAGTTTGTCAGGTACTTGCCTTAGCTCTCTATTCCACCGGGCTTTGTGATCTTTAGAATTCCTTCTCTATCAACTCGGTATCTGAAGATCTTTCACTGTTAATAAATTTATTATAAATTCCTAATAATTTTATTAAAACTTTTTTGAGCTTTCAAACTAATACTTTCCCTTTTTTTTTAAAGATTATTCAAGTATGAAAATTAAATTAAAAATGCATTAATAATTATATATATAAAAAAATTAATTTATTACTAAAAATATAATTGATAAAAAAACTCAGCCTTTACAAATTAAGAAAATAAAAAGATTCTAAGGCTCGTTTCTAGCAACTTTCTAAAGTTGAGCACTCTACATTTGTGTGAATTGTTTCTATAGAGTTGCTTAGCGTAGAAATCTATGCTAAGTAACTCCAATACAAATGGGCTTTAAGAGCATATCAACTCGTTTGGTATTTTTAAGTGTCAAATTAACATGTTAAAAAAATTTTTTTGTTAAGTAACTCCTCACTTTATTCTTAAGTTTCTTCATTAAAATTTTGCTAATTTTTTTTTATAATTTTTATGACCCTATTGTTATATTTTTGACCAATCAAAATTTGAAGGAAAAAAAATAAATACTCTATGTTACTTGTCAGAGAAACTTAAGACAGCCAAGAAATTCCATGTCAGCAGCTTGTATCGCTGGAGGCACAGGGATGGAGTTGCTTGATCATGGAAACCGTGCCAGGAGACGTGCAATAAAGTTGGTCTAAAACAACTTTATTAGAGGTTCTTAACACACAAACCAGTGCCGATGATCTCCTTTATGAGTTTCTTAACTCATAAATTAGGTTCCTTCACCTTTTCTTTTATTTTTTTGTTTCCTAATCGGTGTTAGTCTTGTGTAATTTTTGTATTGTGTGTCCCATAAATATATAAATAAATATTAAGAAACTTTCCAAAGAGATTCATTGACAAGCGGATGGTTCCTTAAAATACTGCATGGCATCATAACGAACTCTCTAAGGATTTCTTAACATTGTTTTAAAATTTTCAATAGTTCTTTGGAAAGTGATAGCTTGGTGATCATATGGTAACGGTGGTGATGGACTTGGTGCTAGTGTCAGATTAGTGGCAGTGGTTATAGCGACTGTGGTAGCAATAGTGAAGTGATGATGGCAAGGTGGCACTAGCAGTGGTGATTTGAAAACCAAACACGTACATAGTCGTGAACAAAATGCTACTGCCTAAATTAAAAGTATTTGTGGTGTCAAATTTACCTTTACTAAAGACTAATGCAATCCCACATTTCTCGCATCAATCTGAGCAAACATTCAGTAGTTTCCCCAAAAGGGGGAAGCCCTTTTTCTTTTTAACCTGCGGTCACATAGTTACCCACAGATGCTCGTTTTCCATAGAGCAATAATAAGATGCTTCCATATCGCCAGTCATCATTATGGTTAAGTCTTTTATGTGCTTATATCACCTGCAGGTGTCCATAAAGTTCTTCTACTTGGCGCTGGGCTCCGGTTTAGCATCGTTTCTGCGTAAGCAATTACAGTTTGCTAATTCAGTTTCTGATCTTTATCGTGCAACTGTTTAAATAAGAGGTATAGGAGGTCGACTAATCCAAAACAGCATTTAAGTTTGTGCAAATCCTGTTACAGAGGTCACTTGCTGGATGATCACAGCAGAGAGACAAGTTGCGCGCATAAGAAGTATGTACTTAAGAACTATACTAAGACAAGACATTGCTTTCTTTGACAAGGAAATAAACACAGGAGAGGTAGTTGCCAGTATGTCCGGTGATACAATTCTTATTCAAGATGCTATGGGCGAAAAGGTATTTTCTATTTACTGTAAACCGCAGTTCATTCCACTAGGCCAACAACACAAAGAAAGGCTCCAAAATTTCCATCTTTGATTATATGTTTATTACAGGTTGGAAGTTTCATACAGCTCTTGGCAACATTTGTGTCGGGCTTTATCGTTGCATTTGCTCAAGGATGGTTACTGACCATTGTCCTTTTATCTACTATTCCTCTCATCATGTTATCAGGAGCTATCACCGTTATATTCGTACACAAGATGGCACGTGAAGCTCAAAATTCCTACTCAGTTGCTGCAATAGTTGCCGAACAAACAATTAGCTCTATCAGAACTGTATGCCACAGCAGCATTACTTATGAAGTACTTATCTTTTCTTCCTGAGTAATCGTTTTCCTACTATCTGGACAGGTTGTGTCCTTTTGCGGGGAGAAGCAAGCTATAAGAAATTACAATAAAGCACTAGATAAAGCCTACAGGTCTAGTGTGCAAGAAGGTTTGGCTGCAGGATTGGGCTTTGGCACGCTAGGGTTTATCTTCTTTTGCAGTTACGGATTTGCTGTCTGGTATGGTGGGAAGATGATAGTTGAAAAAGGATATACAGGAGGAGTTGTCCTTAGTGTGATTTATGCAGTGTTGCTTGGATCTTTGTAAGTTGTTCTAAATCCTTTGGTACAATGAGAATTGACAATCCTTGTAAATGTATTTTGTCAACTGGGCCCTGATATTCTTGTTTTTCCTTTGGCTCTTTTTGAAGTTCTCTAGGCCAGGCTTCCCCATTCCTTAAAGCATTTGCTGCTGGACAAGCTGCAGCGTCTAAGATGTTTGACACAATCTCTAGGAATCCAGATATTGATGCCCTTGATGCCAGTGGACAGACACTGGAAAATATTTCGGGTGATATAGAGCTAAGAAATGTCCATTTCAGTTATCCAGCAAGACCAAATGAACAAATACTTTGCGGATTATCCCTCTTCATACCTGGTGGTTCAACTGCAGCTTTGGTTGGCCAGAGTGGAAGTGGGAAATCAACAGTTATTAGCCTGATAGAGAGATTTTATGACCCACAAGATGGCCAAGTTCTTATTGACGGTGTCAATATGAAGTCGTTTCAGCTCCGATGGATCAGAAACAAAATTGGTCTTGTCAGCCAAGAGCCTGTGTTGTTTAGTGGAAGCATTAGGGATAATATTGCATATGGGAAGGATGGTGCAACTGATGAAGAAATAATAGCAGCTGCTAAGCTTGCTAATGCTGCTAAGTTCATTCAAGCCTTGCCTCAGGTATTATGTTGTAGAACTTCTGTGCTATTTCTATATTTCATGTTAAGCTTATGAAGATCTAGGTCACTAATCTTCCTTTCTGTCAGGGACTTTATACCATGGTTGGCGATCACGGAGTGCATCTTTCTGGGGGCCAAAAGCAAAGAATAGCTATTGCTAGAGCAATTATAAAGGAACCTAAAATTTTACTTCTTGATGAAGCCACAAGTGCTCTTGATGTAAAATCTGAGAGGTCTGTACAAGAGGCACTTGACAGGGTTATGATCAACCGAACAACTGTGGTTATAGCTCACCGGTTGAGTACGATAAGGAATGCTGACAAGATTTATGTCATTCACCAAGGGAAGGTTGTTGAAAGCGGTACAAAATTTTCCTAATTACACGATAAATAATAGTCACAATGATTATGTGATTCTCTTCTATTCCATCTCCACAAATGTCTCATTCACCCAGCCTACTAAGTAGGATAATTCATTTTGCATACATATAGCATGCCCTTGCATCTCTTTTAAGTAATCCAAAATCCAAATGTTCGTAAGTGCATAGTTTGAACCACCTTTCTGCACATTGAGGCTGTATTTCTGAATTGTTACTTTTGGTAACAGGTTCACATTTTGAGCTGATAAAGGCCTCCGATGGAGTATACAACCAATTAGTTCGGTTGCAAGAAACTAGCAAACAGTCTGATTATTATGCTATAAATGAACCATGCAATCATGAAATGCAGTTTTCGCCATACAGTATCTCCCTGAGCTTTCCTGGGAGTACACCTGAAGGGTCTCTTTTCTCAATTCCATTCAATATGTCTCCAAGAAGCAACTCCTCTTTGAAGAAGGGTGTGGAAGACACGGGTTCTCTTGATTCAGAAATATCGTCAAAGAAAGCAGACATTTCACTCCGTCGCCTGGCCTGTTTGAACAAGCCAGAAGTTCCAGTGATACTTCTAGGTACCATCATGGCTGCTGCTAATGGCACTGTCTATCCAATCTTTGGTTCATTTCTTGCAAGAATTGTAGAAATCTTCCATGAGCAGGTATCCCAACTCCAGAAAGATGCCAAATATCAGGCATTAAAGTTACTTGTTCTTGGTTTGGTGTCTTTCATGGCAACTCCATCAAGCACATACTTTTTTGCTGTCGCTGGATGCAAGTTGATAAGACGAATTCGATCCATGTGCTTTGAGAAGGTAGTATACATGGAAATAAGTTGGTTTGATGAAGATGCACACTCAACTGGTGTAATTGGTTCAAGGCTCTCCACTGATGCAACATCTGTTCGTTCTTTAGTTGGAGATACTCTTGCTTTGCTTGTTCAGAATTTTTCAACAGCAACAGTGGCCGTGCTCATGGCATTTGAAGCAAATTGGGAGCTGGCTCTTATAATGCTCTTCTTGCTACCTCTAATAGGAATTAGTGGCTACATTCAAATGAAATCTGTGAAAGGCTTTGGTGCAGATGCAAAGGTTTGCCTTTAACTTAATAACTTCATTAACTTGGTTGGTTCATTTAGGCCACTACATGTATAGATCCATTAAAAAATTGAAAGAAAAACCAACATGCATGATCTTTATGGGCCGTGGATACACAATTCGCTCACTCTTTTGCATAGCAAAACATTTGATTAAGCACTGACTATTGCAGAAAATGTACGAGGAAGCAAATCAAATTGCAAGTGATGCAGTTAGCAACATCAGGACAGTAGCATCCTTTTGTTCTGAAGAGAAGACGGTTCAGCTTTACCAGAGAAAATGTGAAGGGCCTATCAAGTCGGGGGTGAGGTGGGCGTTGGTTAGTGGAGTAGGTTTTGGACTATCCTTCTTCTTCTTAAACTTTGCAAATGCAGTAAGTTTCTACAGTGGAGCTCAACTCGTCAATCATGGCAAAGCTACATTCATTAAGGTCTTTCAAGTAAGTTATAGCTGCCAGGGAAGTTTATGACCAGTAACTTTGTCTCACCTACGTAGCTCCCTAGGAACATGCTGTTATACAATTCCCCGGTCTTTGTCTTATAAGCCTCTTTTCTTAATGTTATCAACTAATTGACCGAATGGGATGTGTAGGTATATTTTGTCCTTCTCATGGCAGCCCTTGGCATTTCGCAAGCAAACTCTCTTGCACCTAATGCTAACAAGGCTAGGAGTTCCGCCATTTCAGTATTTGATATCCTTGACCAAAAATCAGAGATCGACGCCAGTGATGACTCTGGAGCTCAGTTGGAGAACGTAAAAGGAGATATGAAATTTCAAAATATCTGGTTTACATATCCTATGAGACCCGACATTAAAATTTTTAAAGACTTCTGCTTATCTATCTACGCTGGCCAGGTAAAACTATAGCTGTTTTCGGATTCATTTCATATCCCCTTGATGATAAACACACTCCACAGAGATAATACTCGAAATTCACATAACAGACAATGGCTTTGGTTGGGGAAAGTGGGAGTGGGAAATCAACAGCGATATCACTATTGCAAAGGTATTACAATCCCGATTCGGGTCATATAACCCTGGATGGATCCGATATTCAGATGTTAAATGTGAAATGGTTGAGGCAGCAGATGGGTCTTGTTAGTCAAGAGCCGATGTTATTTAATGAAACTATCCGAGAGAACATTGCATATGGAAAGGAAGGAGATGCTACTGAGGCAGAAATAATAGCTGCTGCAGAATTGGCTAATGCACACAACTTCATCAGTGGTCTACAGCAGGTAACATGGAAGGACTAGAATATTGCTCAAGCTATATTATATCTTGGTCTCAAATATTAATATAACTTTTCTAGCATATCATATGAAGATCAGGCAACAACTTTTTTAAAAACATAAGTTTATAGATATATATGTCCTTTTTATATTTGATATTTCAACATTATGGTGCACAAGAAAAACTGACTGGTGAGCCATGACCACGCATATAAATGTACTCTAAGTGCTGTGCTAAATCGACAGGGATATGACACTTTGGTGGGCGAACGTGGGGTTCAATTATCAGGTGGACAAAAGCAGCGCGTAGCAATAGCAAGAGCTATAGTGAAATCTCCAAAAATACTACTACTAGATGAAGCCACAAGTGCTCTTGATGCTGAATCTGAACGCGTTGTCCAAGATGCATTGGATAGAGTAATGGTAAATCTAACTACATTGGTGATAGCTCATCGCTTGTCCACTATCAGGAATGCAGATTTAATAGCTGTACTGAAGAATGGTCAAATTGCTGAGGAAGGAACACATGAAACTCTTATCAACATAAAGAATGGCATTTATGCATCCTTGGTAGCAGCAAATTCATTTGTATCGGCTGACTGAGGTTCTTGTAGACACTTTTATTACTCTCTCTTCTCTTTAGTGAATCTCTCTCTCTCTCTATCATTTTTCCCCCTTTTTTGCTGCATCCTGAAGTGTAATACTGTGACAATATATTCTTATACTGTCAATTTTCATATGTACAAAAAGAATAATACGTCTACGTCAAAGGGTATAAGAAATAAAGAATGGGAGAAGCAAACTCTCTTCTGTAAATAAAAATGATATATTTCAACTCTTTTTTCTCACATGTGGGTTGTGCGCTATCACGTTAAATTACAAAACAAGCAAAGCTAGTTCATTTAGAAGCTTTAACATGTGGACATAAATGCGTTTTTATATCTATAGGAAGCACATAATTGAATTCTGATCAAAACTCACTGCAAAATTTTGTAAAAGGTCGTGTAGCAGATGCTTTTCCTTAGCGAATTTGCAAATCTACCCAAAAAAACTATTAGTTAGATGTGTATAGACATTTGAAATTTAAATACATGTCTTTAGCCCTGGAAACTTTTGAAAATATGTACTTCCTCCAAACCGTCACTAAAATTGCAAAAACCATTGCTAATTCATAACCTCATCTAACCAACATTATCGGGACATTTTAAAACATCATATCTCCTTTGCCTAATAATACGAATTTGGCCAAGCTCTTTGCTTATATTTCTATTTTTCTACAAGTGGTCAATCACGTACAAGTAACATTATGGTCAACCTAGAGAAGTCTCAAGTTGATGATAAATGAAGGGATATTGTTAGAGAGAGGCATTAGAGGAGAACAAGCAAAAGTTGATTTCTTAGAGTAGGTTTGTGATGATAGATTAGATGGAACCTTCTTGCTCATTCTTCATCGTTCTTGATTGACTAGATGGTTTGATCTTCTTAGAGTAGTCAAAGTTTCTTAGAAGCTTGATAATAACAATTCTATTTGCATTACGTATCTACCACAACAATTTTTTTCTTATTGTAGTTACAATTAATACAGTGGTAGGAAAGTACATTTTGTGCATTTTTTTTATATTAAAATTTTGGAAAGTGTGTTAATGCACTAATAATAGCTACAAAACAGAAAAAAATGTCATGATAGATAAGTATTAAAAGTACAATTGTTATCATAAGTTTGCAACTTCAGCAATTACTCATAAATTATAGGTCCCAATTTCTCCATTTTCTTGTAATGTGAAATAATGCTAGAAGAAACTTCCTAGAATATTTCTCACCCACGGACATGAAGAGTGATGCCTTATTTCCTTGACCTTTTTCTTAATACATTAGACATGACATTATAAGAGGCAAGTCAAGGATGGACTCCAGTTTGCGGATTCGATAATCTAGCTAAACTTAAATCATAACAAAATTTAATTTCTAAACATATAATCTCTCATTAAGGACATCGAATCACACACTTAAATTAATGAATTAAAATGCTTGTTCTTGTTCTGGATACTTTAGCTTTCTATGAAATCTTTGGCTTATTGATCCAGACTATGCAAGACTATTCATTCTTTGTGGGGAAGCTCTTACTTCCAACTATCAAATATCAAATTTTCAGGCAGTGCAATTCAGCGGCTTATGTATCTGCAGAAAAATTGTAAAAACTAATTAACAGATGGAACAATTGAGACATGGCTAATGTTCCAAAATATATATATATATATATATATATAATAAATAGAAAACTAGTATCTATAACATGACTGACACACTAAGGACAAAAATGCATGAGCAGCAAAGTTATTATAGGAATCTTCTTATTCTTCTGTTATTTCACCCTAATATTGCCAGTTTCCTCTCAGCATTTCTTGATCTGGTCATCACAAGGTGGTCATTTCTTCTTAGGACAACTTAGTTCTCAACGACAACATTTACATTAATGTTTGCAATATTTGTTCATAATGGTGGTTTTATTATATATATAATCTGTTGTTAGAGTCCATGGTGGTTTTATTGCCTATATTTTGTTGTCAGAGTCCTTGGCAACTAGACCTCGCCTCCATCTTTATTACTATATCAGCATGAGGATGTTATGTTTCCATATAACAATCTCTGTACTGCTGGAATCCGCAGCCCCATTTTGCATGAGTTGTTATAAGGTTTCATTTGGTATGTATGCTAGTTGAAAATGTGCTACATTTGTTTCATTCTACGTAACTTGCATTGCTGATTGTTATAGACAATATCTATTGCAGATGAGAAGAAGATTGTGATGTCCTGACGGTTTATTAGGCAGAACTTCGTGTATCGGTCGGGAACAAGAAGAAGAACTTAAAAAGATTATCGCGAATGGAAGAGGAAAAGGAGAGGAGGGCGGACAATGCAAGATCATCAGTTGCATACTACAAGTTGTTCTCGTTTGCAGACTCTTTTGATCGCCTGCTTATGATTATTGGCACAGTTGCTGCCATTGGAAATGGTACATGTTCGCCCGTTATGAGTGTACTTTTTGGGAATCTGATTGATTCTGCAGGGAGGAACTTTGACGTCAAAGTTGCTGCTCGTGAAGTTTGTCAGTTACTTGCCTTAGCTCTCTATTCCACCGGGCTTTGTGATCTTTAGAATTCCTTCTCTATCAACTCGGTATCTGAAGATCTTTCACTGTTAATAAATTTATTCTAAATTCCTAATAATTTTATTAAAACTTTTTTGAGCTTTCAAACTAATACTTTCCCTTTTTTTTTTAAAGATTATTCAAGTATGAAAAATTAAATTAAAAATGCATTAATAATTATATATAAAAAAAATTAATTTATTACTAAAAATATAATTGATAAAAAAACTTAGCTTTTACAAAATAAAAAGATTCTAAGGCCATTTCTAGCAACTTTCTGAAGTTGAGCACCCTACATTATTGGTGTGAGTTGCTTCTATGGAGCTGCTTGACCTAGGAATTTGTGCCAAGTAACTATGAGGTAAATAACCTTAAAATAATTTTATCAAAGCTTCTTAATACAAAAACCATTGTTCTATGATCTCCTTTGAGTTTTTTAACTCATAACTAAGTTCTTTCACCTTTCCTTTCCCTTACCACACACCCTCTACCCCACCCCCCACCCCCTTTCCTAATTAGCTTAGTCTTGTGGAATTTTTGTATTGTGTGTCCCCATAGATATGTTAAGAAACTTTTTGAAGGAACAGGGAACTCTCTAAGGATTCATTAACATTGTTTTAAATTTTTCAAGAGAGTTCTTTGGAAAGTGATAGCTTGGTGATTATATGGTAATGGTGGTAGTGGATTTAGTGTAGTTTTAGATTGGTGGTAGTGGAAATTCTTTGAAAAGTTGTAGAGTTGAATAGCTTGCAAGCTTAACTTACATTTAAGAGCTACCAAATTTGAAATTTTTAAAGATATTATTGTAAAAAACTTTGAAAATTTTTAAAACAAATATCAATTGATTTTTACTTCTTTTTCCTTCTTGCAATTACAATTGGTTTGAAATCCTAGGTCCTTCATAGGAAAAGGTAATGGTATAGTATCATGATTTACTCCTTAATTTTACTTTCTTTTTCAGTTATATACTTGAAATCTCAACTTATTTAATTACACATCTAATTAAAAATTTAATTATCACCGTATATAACTCAATTAACTCCAATTCGTATTGATAGTCCAATTAACATGATAAACTAATAAAGTGACCGCTACGGCCTTAGGGGGTTCTTAGGGAGTCGCACAACCCCCTAAGGCCATGCATGGCCACCTACGACTACTAGTACCACAAACAAGCTTAATCTAAATCTCTAATCAAAACCCTCCACAACAGGAAACTCTACAAAATTTCATGAACCATTTAAGGCAAAAACAAGAGCAAAGAAAGAGTGGGTAGTCTGTTTTTGTGGATTACAAGGAGAGATAGAAAGAAAAAGAAAGATAGGGAAGAAGATAAAATAGGAGTATTCTGATCATTTCATGTTTTATTACACCTTTATTCATTTGTTACTTCTTTATCTAACCAAACAAAGTAAAAGCAAGCACAACTTTATTCATCTCCTTAGGACTCCAACCCCATTCCCTCTTTATTCTTTACATTAAAGTGAACAGGATGATTGTTTTTATGATCAGCTTTTACAGTTGTCTATTTATAATAGCAATTCTATATATATTTCTTATTGTAGCTACAATTAATATAGTAGTAGCAAACTACATTTTGTGCTTTTCTTTATATGATAAAAATTTGAAAAGTATCTTAATGTACAAATAATAGCTACAAGGAAAACAAAATTTCAATAGTAGATAACTATTAAAAATACAACTGCTACCATAAGTTTACAATCGCAGCAATTCCTCGTGAATTTTAGTCCCAATTACTCTATTTTCTTCTAATCTGAAATAATTCGAAAAGAAAATTCCTAAAATGTTTCTCCCCGGTCACCACAGTGGACATGAAGAGTGATGCCTTATTTCCTTAACATTTTTCTTAATACACTAGACATGATGAGGGGCAAGTCAAGGATGGATTCCAGCTTGCAGATTGGATCATCTAGCAAAACTTAAACCATGACAAAATTTAATTACCTAACCATATAATCTCTCAATAAGGACTCCGAACCACACACTTAAGCTAATAAATTAAAATGCTTGTTGCTGCTCTTGAGACTTCAGCTTTCTATGAAATCTTTGGCTTATTCGCCCAAACTATGTGAAATTAAATTATTCATTCTTTGTAGGGAAGCTCTTCCTTCCAACTATCAAATTTCAAATTTTCAAGCAGTGCAATCTAGAAGCTTGAATATCTGCATAAAAATTGTAAAAATGAATTAAGGGATGATGAATGAGTTAATATTTCATTTACTACTCAAATTATGCCAAAATTCAACAATTAATTACCTAAACTTTTAAAAAGTCAATTTACTATCAAACTAAACTATTATTGTCATTTATTCTACCTAACATAACTTTGTTAATTACCGTTTGCATATGTCGTTAATCAATCAACCACAACTTCACACATGGCATTTTACATTGTTTTAACAACTAGCAAACTACACACTTGCAATGCGCATGCTAAAAAATAAAAAAGAAATTAAATTAAAGTCATTTAAGATTTTTTTTTTATTTTTTATATCGTCCAATCATAAAATTTATGAATTATATAAAATTTTTTATTTTAGCAAATCAACATTATTGGCATTAATTGAATTATGCCATTTAGTTATTATTATAATAAAAAAATTGTCATTTCTGGCCATTCTTATGCAAAATGAAATGAATAAGAGAATTGACGAATTAAACAAATAAAATGAATGAGATAAATTTGTAAAGACTAGACTTAATAAAGAGAACCAGACTGAACAAGTATAAAGAACAAGTATAAAGAGAACTGAACGATATAAGCTTTTGGTTTGTACATGTCGTCTTAGTGATCTTGCCAATATTGACTAACGAGGAATTAGACTTCGCACAAGTGATAAAGCCTGAAAAAGAGAACATGATGAGAAAACATCGGAGAATTGTCTAACGTAACCACTCCAGTACTTAATTTAGTTACGAATATTTAGAGAATATGAGATCTAAAGAGCAATTAACAAGCTTAAGTGTGTAAAATATCAAGTAGTTTGCCATTAGATGATGGTCTTGTATCTATAGGGAAGTGGCACTAGTAATTGAAAAGCAGTTAGTAGATAAAGCCGTTTTCATAAATTTTGAAGAGTGGGATCATGGTTTCCAACATGGCCCGAATATGTAGGACATAGTTGCTTAACTTAGTCTCCTAGTTTTATCCGAAGTCTTCTAGCCATTAGAGGTCTCATTTAGTTAGTCAAGTCGTGTTCTAAGTTTGGGTTGAGGACAACTAGTCATAAGCTATGAGCCACACCAAGGTCAGGATGACCTAAGAAACCTATGTCCAAAAGACTATATCAACAATACAATATTGAATATAAAATTTATATTAAAAAATTAATTATTTATATTATAAATAAATAATTTTTTATAATATTTGATAAAAAAATAATATTAATTAACTCAATATTATAACATAAAGGAGTATTTTTTAGAATGCAAAATATTTTTTGTTTTTATCCAATGAATTTTATTTTTATACCATAATGTAAATCAGACCAAATATAGGTATTTTGTCTAGTCCATCAACCCAATTTTTGTTCAGTCACTAAGTAAAATTACAAACCAAATATAAAATAAAATTTTTTATTCAATATAGTATTATAAAAATTACATAACCAAATGCTACATAATCTTTAAAAGAACCAAAACCAAATAGCATAATAACATCTTGCCTCATACAAAATGCAGATAAGATGACTATACTAGATTGAAATCTGAATCACATTATCAATAATTTTACGATGGGTGTTCTTTATTACAGGATTTGTCTTATTCTACTGTTTTTTCTTGTCCTAGTACTGCCAGTTTCCTCTCAGCATTTCTTGATCTGGTGACCACAAGGTGGTCATTTCTTCTTAGGATAACTTAGTTCTCAACGACAACATTTACATTAACGTTTGCAATAGTTGTTCATATTGGTGGTTTTATTGTCTATATTTTGTTGCTAGAGTCCTTGGCAACTAGACCTTGCCTCCTTCTTTATTACTATCCGCATCAGGATTTTATGTTTCCATATAATAATCTCTGTACTGCTGGAATCTGCAGCCCCATTTCGCATGAAGATATTTCAAGTTTTTTTATCATGAGAAGATTCTTTTGTTAAGGTACTTTTCCGAATCCGTCTGCAGATAAATTATAATAGTTCCCTTATTGTTCATATGTATTTGTTCACTCTGGCAGATAGAATAATTTGCACAGGCTCCGTATGTTTTATTCAGTTAAATGTACATCTAGACAGCAACAAGTAAAGATTCACCATTCTCTAGTCATGCAATGAACATAGTGTAGCTCATAATGGAATTTGACTTGTCAAGATTATAAGTATGAACTAATCATTTGTGCTACTTGCAGCTGGAGCAGCCAGAAAATAAGCATCAGATAGGAGAAAAATGAACATAAGAAAATCTACCGTGCAGCTGGCCAATCAAAAAATTTATAACACCAAGAAACTGAAGTTAATACCAGAGATTGGCATATGGAGGAGGAAAAGATAAAAAGGAGAGAAATAGAGTAGTTCCTTATTACAAGTTGTTTTCCTTTTCTGATCCTTTTGATTATATCCTCATGTTTGTCAGCATTGTGGCTGCTGTTGGAAATGGGCTCTCGATGCCAATAGTGACTAAACTAGTATACTGTTTGGTGACCTGATTGATTCGGCTGGAAAAAGTTTTGACGTCAAACTTGCAGTTCACGAAGTCTGTCAGGTTTTTCTTTTTCTATCTTCTCTAGTCTATTGCTCTATGTGCTTCTCATATCATTTCACTTTTCTCTTAAAACTACGGCTTCCTTATCTTTTCAATATTCTATTAATGGACACATGCACTCTCCATTGAGTTATGGTTTGGAGACATCAAAAATCAATGTCATAAATAGATAATCTTATGCAAACTTTTTCCCATTTAAGGTGTCCCTGAAATTCTTTTACTTGGCAGCGGGCTCAGCTTTGGTGTCATTTCTACGTAAGTAAATTACCATTCTATTTGAATCCAATTCAACAGATAAATCTACGTGTAGTCAAGTAGCCTGAACAAACGTGTTTTTCTTTGGAACACCGTCTCCAGATGTCAGTTGCTGGATGCTCACAGCTGAGAGACAGGTTGCACGAATAAGAAGTTTGTACCTAAGAACTATATTAAGACAAGAAGTTGCTTTTTTTTGACGAGGAAGTTAGTACAGGAGAAACAGTAGCCAAGATGTCAAGTGACACTATTCTCATTCAAGATGCCATGGGTGAGAAGGTATTTGCTAGTAGATGCAGAGTCTCCAATACCATTGGCGATGCATTACATGCACATGGTGGTAAATCGATCCAGTCTTTTTGAATTTTTTGTTATGTATCCATTTTCAGGTTGGAAATTTTATTTACCTCTAAGCAACATTTGTTGGAGGCTTTGTTGCAGCTTTGGCAAAGGGGTGGCCACTGACCGTTGCGTTTCTGTCAACCATTCCACCTCTTGTGATATCAGGTGCCATCATGGTCAAGATCAAGACCAAGCTTGTATCCCATGCACAAGATGCTTATGCTGTTGCAGCAACAGTCGCAGAACAGACTATTAGCTCAATCAGAACAGTAAGAGGCAAAAGAAGCATTATTTATAAGCTTGAATTTTACATCATTTATCTATAGATCTATATTTAACTATATAAAAACAGGGAGTCCTAAATTCAAGTCCTTGACATGTCATTTGACCTCCGTTTAATCAATTTGAATTGATGAGTCTTAGTTAGGTCACACATGAGGATAGTATTAAAGCATAAAATATAAAATCCTATATCTATTTGGAAGTTTAAGTTTAAAGCTAGGTTCTGGATCTAAATTTCACGCCCATGAAGAGTTTCTCCTTGAAAAATTAATATGTCATACAATATGTTATCTCAACAGGTTGTGTCATTTTTGGGTGAGCAGCAAGCAACGCAAAAATATACCAAAGCGTTAGACAAAGCCTACAAATCCGGTGTGTGGGAAGGTCTAGCTGTTGGACTGGGATTTGGCATGGTAATGTGTATCTTTTTCTGCAGTAATGGATTCGCAATCTGGTTTGGGAGCAAAATGATAGTTGAAAAAGGATATACAGGAGGAAGAGTCATGAATGTCATTTTTGCTGTGCTACTTGGCTCCTTGGAAGTTATTAAATCCTTTATGTACCGACAAAAGTTTTTTCTCTTTTTTTTTTTTTTTTTTGGGTTTATAAGAGAAGTTTCCTGTTAAATAGATTTGGATCATTTGATAGTTCTTTACATGATTTGGACATTTCCCAGTTCTCTAGGTCAGGCATCTCCATGCCTAAGTGCATTTGCTGCCGGTCAAGCTGCAGCAAGTAAGATGTTCGATACGATATCCAGGAAGCCTGAGATTGATGCTTCGGATCCTAAAGGCCTAAAACTAGATAATACTTCAGGAAAGATAGAATTTTGGGAAGTTTATTTTAGTTATCCGGCAAGACCAGATGAAAAAGTATTTTGTCGGCTCTCCCTCTCAATTCTGGGTGGTTCAACTGCTGCTTTGGTTGGAGAAAGTGGAAGTGGGAAATAGACGGTGATTAGCCTGGTAGAGAGATTCTATGATCCGCAGGGTGGTGAAGTTCTCATTGATGGTATCAATATAAAAAGTTTTCAACTCAGATGGATCAGGTCAAAAATTAGCCTTGTCAGTCAGGAACCAGTGCTATTTTTTGCCAGCATAAGGGACAACATTGCTTATGGCAACAGCAAGATTTATCCTTATTTATCACTTTTGAGTATGCTAAGAATCAAGAGATAGAATTATGGGATGGGTTGATGGAGATGAAACAAAACATTGATAAGCCTTGGATAATCCTAGGGGACTTTAATAAATGTTGTTTTATTGAGGAGAAAGCTGGAGGAGTGGAAGATCTAACTTTTGGCATGGAAAGATTCAATGAAATTTGCTTCCAGTTAGAGATGGAAGACATGAGAGTTTCTAGTCCACTACATACATGGTCTAACCAAAACTCTTCCAACTCGATTCTTTGAAGACTGAATAGGGCTATTGTTAATGATCTTTGGATGGACTATTTCCAACAAGTGGAAGTGCAGATTTGTTCTCCTAGTCCATCTAATCATGCTCCACTTGTGATTCCTTTCCCAATTGGCTCTTCTCATGTAAGAAAATCCTCTTTTAAGTTTTTGTTTCCGAATGGAACATCTTGAGTTCATGAGTACTGTCAAAGAGGTTTGGTCAATCCATATTGATGGTTTACCCATGTTCAAAGTATGTAAGAAATTGAAGATTCTCAAGGAAAAATTGAAACACCTAAATACTAGAAACTTTTTTAGTATTTCTAATTGTGTCTGGAAAGCTAAAGAAGAGCTTAAAAATGTACAAACCTCGAATAGATTAAACATTGAAGTTGCTGATTGGGATAAAGAAGAGGCATGTTTTGCTGACTTCTATTATTGGAGTGGTGTTGAGGAGTCCTTCCTTAGATAAAAATCAAGTGACATGTAGATTATGCTTGGGGATAGAAACAACAAATTTTTTTCAATCAAGTCAAGCAAAGACAATTTAGAAATTGTCTCACCTACATTCTCAATGAAAACGATGAAAAAGTACAAAATCTGGATGATTTGAAGAACATGACTGTTCATTATTTCCAAGATCTTCTACCAAAAAGGTCCCCTCCTTCTATGGAGGATTTAAGGCTTAATCATTTGATAAAAAAGAGGATTACAACTTCTGCGGCTGAATCTCTTATTAGGCCTTTTTTCAGATGAGGAGATTAAGAAAACCATGTGAGCTATGGCTAAGGATAAGGCCCCTGGGCTTGATGGTTTTGGTGTTTGTTTTTTTAAGGTAGCTTAGGATATGGTAGGTGAGGAAGTTTGTTTGGTTATCAAGAATTTTCTTTGCTTCAAGCAGGATCTTGAGTGAAATCAACTCCACTTATTTGACCCTTGTCCTAAAGAAGGAGAATCCATCATCTTTTGCTGACTTTTGTCCCATTGCATGTTGCAACACTATCTATAAATGTATTTCTAAACTGTTGGCAAATCAACTTAAAGCTGCATTAAACTTCTTAGTTAGTAAAGAGCAATTGGCATTCATCAAAGGAAGAAAGATTGTGGATAATGTTTTGATAGCTCAAGAGCTTGTAAGAGGCTACCAAATGATAATAAAGGAGCAAGGTGTGCAATAAAGATAGATCTCTCCAAGGCCTATGATAATATCAAGTAAAGCTTTATAGAAAAAGTGCTTAAAGTTATGGGGTTTCCAACCATTTTTATAAAATGGGCGATGGCTTGCATGTCTGCCCTAAAATTTTCCATCAATATAAATGGTAAACCAGTTGGTTACTTCTCTTCGTCTAAGGGTTTGAGACAAGGGAATCCTATACCTCCATACCTTTTTGTGCTTGCTTTGGAGGTTTTCTCTTGTATCATGAAGGAAAAAAGTGAAATGGATGATTTTGGTCACCAGTGGAGATGTAAGAAGGAAAAACTAAATCATTTGTGTTTTACTGATGATATTTTAATTCTTTCAAAAGGAGACATCTATACATTGCATTACATTAAACAGGGGTTAGAAGAATTCCAAGAGCAATCCGAATTATATGCAAATACTTCAAAAAGTCATATTTTCTTAAGTGAAGTTAGACTAGATATCAGAGAGCATATTATAAGACTGATGGATTTTGAAGTTAGGGTTCTTCCCATTAGATATCTTGGCATCCCTTTGTTGTCGTACAAGCTATGTATATCGGATTATAGGGCTCTTATAGACAAATTTTCATCAAGAATCAATAATTAGTCCCCTAAGTTCCTTTCATATGCCAAAAAAACACAACTTATGAAAAGTGTATTGTTCTCTCTCCAGGTTTATTGAGCTATAATATTCATTCTCTATATCTCTATTATTGAGCAAATAGAGAGAAAATTAAAAAAAAAAAATTCTAGAATGGGAATGATGAGGCAAAAGTTAAGTGAAAGAACATGTGCAAGTCAAGGAATGAAGGAGGCTTAGGCTTCATTGATATTAAACTATGGAATAGAGTGGCACAACTCAAGCACATTTAGACACTATGTAAGGATGATGGCAGCTCTTTATGGCCTAGCTAGGTTAAAATTGAACTAGTCAAAGGAAGAGGCATATGGAGCATTAAAATTCCAGGCAATGCCACTTGGTCGTGGAGAAAGATTCTCCAATTGAAACCGTTAGCAAGGAACTTGTTAAGATGGAAAATAGGGGAAGGTGAATTAATATCCCTTTGGTATGATAATTGGCATCCCCAAGGACCTTTAGTGGATTGGATTGACGAACGTCTCTAAGCTTTGTTTAGATACCCAAAGGACACTTATCCTAGCACCTTCATTGAAGATGGTAGTTGGAGATGGCTAAGAAACGCTAGATGGAATGGCATCACAGTAGATTTAGTAGAATTAAGGCCAACCCTTAGTATGAAGGACAACCTTGTTTAGTGAAATGTTGAAGCAACAAGCTTACCAATAAGGAATGCTTATCTTCCAGCAAGGAGCAGAAATAGAGGAAAGTATGGGCACGTTTGGTATGGAACAAGGAAATGTTGCTAAGACACTCTATGATTTCTTCGATGATGGTTCAACAAAAATTACCAACCCAGGATAAATCGATGGATTAGGGACTCATTCATGAAAACAAATGCTATATGTGTCAAGATGAAGAAGAATCACATAACCATCTCTTTTTTGGCTAACCTTTGGCTAAAGAAATTTGGGTTAGAATAGAAAATGTGTAAAGCTGGCAGCACAACAAACCTTCAGAAACCAATTTAATGCAAAACTTCTTAGAAGCTACCATGTGTACAAAGTTGAATAGGAAACAAAGGAAGGCTATAGCCATAGGATGTTATTATATTTGGAAAGAAAGAAATGAAAGGAGGGTGAAAGGACAAAGTAACAGCATAGAAATTATCTTTAGGATAATTATTGCATGTTTTGTACAGCTAATATGCATTGTATACCTACTATTCAATCCTAATATCCTTTTGTTTATTTAATACTAGAGATGAATAGTGGCTAGTGATTTTGTTTGTACATTCCCTATGTACTTTTTAAGTAATGATATTGTCTCATTCACCCAAAAAAGAAAAACATTGCTTATGGCAAGGATGGTGCAACTGATAAAGAAATAATAGCAATTGCTAAGCTTGCAAATGCTCCTAAATTCATAAAAATGTTGCCTCAGGTACTTTGCGACAATACTTATGTGTAGTTCAAGAGCTGTATTAACGTCGTGTTTAACTGCTTCTACAGCTGTTTTAGTTTCTTTCACAAGCTACATAACCATTAACTTGAAGTCTTTTACTATGTTTCCAATCGGTAGTTTCTAAGAACAAGCTTTTAGGTGCCAATTTCAGTTGCTCTTGAAGCAATTCACATTCTTTTTCAATTAGTGTAGGGACTAGGAACCATGGTTGGAGAGCATGAAATCCATCTTTTTGAGGGGCAAAAGCAGTGAATAGCCATTGCTAGAGCAATTTTGAAGGATCCAAAAATTTTACTTCTTGATGAAGCTACAAGCGCACTTATTGTACAACGAGAGAAGACCGTACAGGAGGCACTAACTAGATAGGGTTATGAACAATCGAACCACCTTGATTGTAGCCCATCGTCTAAGTACAATTCGGAATGCAGATGAAATCTATGTCATCCTTCCCGGGAAGATTGTTGAAGAAGGTAAATGCCTTCTTTACGACATAGTTATTAATTTACAAAATCCAAAACTACACGTAACAAGCATGATCACTCTGGTTGATTAGGAATCTCTCTCTCTTCCTCTTCTAATTTCCATTTGAATTCACATATTGTTTTAGGAACTTCTAAACCATTTGTGATAATTAACAAAGCCTAATCACAAAATTGCTTTATTAGGTACTCATTCTCAACTATTGAGGAACTTTAAAGGAGCATACAGCCAGTTAATTCGGTTGAAAGAAAATGTCAAACAGTCTGCTCATGTAGCCACAAATGAACTAGGAAACTGCCATTCAACAATTACCCCATCTTCAATTCCATTCAATGCATCCCGTCGAATTCACTTCACTTCACTGGAAACACACCTACACACAGTCATCGCACTTTGATTTCAGTTCCATTTGGTCTATCCCCTGATCTCAGCTTTTCTAGGATCACACCTACAAGAGTCCTTGAGACTCAGAATTACGATGAGTCAATAAAGAAACTGGATTTCCCAATTCACTGATTGGCTTATCTTAATAGGCCAGAGGTCCTAATATTATTGATAGGAGCTGCTGGCATTGTCTACCCAGTTTTTGGTTCATTCCTATCAGATATAATTAAAACATTTTATGAGCCAGCACCTTTACTCCAAAAACATACAAAACATAGGGCCCTATTGTTAGGTGTTATTGGTTCAGTGACTTTGCCGACAACTCCATCAAGCCTATCTTTTCGCTGTTGCCGGATGTAAGCTGATAAAACGTACTAGATCAATGTGTCTTGAGAAAGTGGTTTACATGGGGATAGGTTGGTTCGATGAAGATAAGCACTCAAGTGGTGCAATTGGTTCAAGGCTTTCTGCTGATGCCACAGCAGTACGCTCTTTAGTTGGTGATATTCTAGCTTTGCTTGTACAGAATTTTGCAACAGCAGCTGCAGGCCTGATCATTGCATTTGAAGCAAACTGGAAACTACCACTTTTGGTCCTCTTCTTGCTACCTTTAATAGGAATTAGTGGTTTCGTACAAATGAAATCCCTGAAGGGTTTTAGTGCAGATGCAAAGGTTAACCTTTAAAATTCATTGCTTATCTTTACCTAAGCGTAAACTTATATATCATAAATGGGTGATGTGAATAAAATTGGCCAGTGCAATATGTAGCATCATATAAAAGTTACTTGATACTAATGTCTATGGCAATCGTCTATGTTCAACAGAGGATGTATGAGGAACAGTAGCCTCTTTCTCTGCTGAAGAGAAGATACTTCAGCTTTATCAAAGAAAATTTGGAGGTACTCTTAAGGCAGGAGTACGACAAGTACTAATCAGTGGAGTAGGGTTTGATTTGTGATTCTTCTTTCTGTTCTTTTTTGATGGGGTAACCTTTTACACGGGTGGCCAACTTGTCAATCATGGCAAGACAACTTTCCCAAAGGTCTTTCGTGTGAGTTTATCCTTTTCCTAGACCATCTATTATCGCTTTGCTTTTTATTTTTTTCCCTAAACTTGTTAGTGTGATAATTATCGCAGGTCTTTTTTGCTCTAACTATGACAGCCCTCCGAATTTCACAAGCAAACTCTCTGGCACCTGATGCGAACAACGCCAAAAATTCTGCTGCATCCGTAATTGACATCCTGGACCAAAAATCCAAAATTGATGCTAGTGAGAATTCAGGAAGAAGATTAAAGAATGTGAAGGGAGAGATCAAGTTCCATCACATCCATTTCACATATCCAACGAGGCCTGATGTTCAAATATTTAAAGATCTTTGCTTGTCTATCCTTCCTGGCCAAGTAATGCCGTTCACATATTGAAGCAAACGATTGATGCATCCTTTCTTTCCATCATCTTTTTTTTTCTATGGCAATGGCATGGAATCGTTCTTATAATCGATGTATAATGTGTCAGACTGTTGCCCTGGTTGGAGAAAGTGGGAGCAGGAAATCGACTGCCATATCCTTGCTTCAAAGATATTATAGCCCGGATTCTGGTCGCATTACCCTTGATGGATCCGACATACGAAAGTTAAATATAAAATGGTTGAGGCAGCAGATGGGTTTGGTGTGCCAAGAGCCTGTCTTGTTCAATGAAACTATCTGTGAAAACATCACATATGGAAAGCAGGGAAATGCAACAGAGGCTGAAATCATGGCTGCTGCAAAATTAGCTAATGCTCAAAACTTCATTAGCGGCTTACAACATGTAAGGCTACAGTAGAAAAGTTCTCTTCTTAGCAATAGATTCTCATTTCAATTTCCACTTTTCATGTCCATGAGTGTTTTATTGGTGTTTTAACATGGTCAGTGGACAAAAGCAGAGGGTAGCAATTGCTATGGCCATTGTAAAAGATCCAAAAATATTACTTCTAGATGAAGCAACAAGTGCTCTTGATGCTGATTCCAAAAGAGTCGTCCAAGATGCATTAAACAAAGTGATGCTAAACCGAACAACTTTGGTGGTGGCACATCATTTATCTGCAATTCAGAATGCGGATGTGATTGCTGTGATCAAAGATGGTTTTATTGCTGAAAAAGGAAAGCATGAAAAGTTGATCAAAGTAAGGAACGGGATTTATGCTTCCTCGGTAGCAATAGCATCACATGGCGTTGCTTGAACTGAGTGTGCTTTGTTGTAAGGATTCTGAAAGATTGTCTAGCCTTGGACCTTTTCATTTCCTGTCAGTTTCCATCAATTGATCTTCTTTGCATATAGTTTTTGGCTCCATATGATGCATGGTTTTCCATCTATACATATATTTGATTTGTCTAATCTGAGCGGAACAACAACCCAGCTTTTCTGGAAGATTAAACCAATAGACATCATAGGTGCTGTTTTGTATTTATATCCAATAGTCTTGCCCTTTTCAGACTGTGGTATTAATCTAGTACCAGTTCCCAGAACTAATTAAATGATATATGGACTTGATTTCCACGCTTTCCACCTAAATATCTTATGATGTTTCATGAAGTCATCGCTAATTCATCTAAAGGTGTAGCTTATAATCATTGTTTTTGCACTCATTTGTCAACTATATTGCATTGATTAAATGATCAAATTAACAAAATATTATTGGAGTTAAAGTACTTTGTGGACAATTGTATAATTGTGTCCAATCTAAACTTATTTATGATATGTACGAATAGTATTTATACAAAAAGATTAGCGTTTGTCGTCCTGTGCAGAAGAAAATTCTATTATATACTTCCTATAATTAAATACAGTTTACAAAAGTACAAGCACCATCATATGTTCCCTCAATCTCAAGGTGTAAAGGCCAATACGACACTTTCAATTTCTAACCATTTAATATCTAAACTTTTCTCACCTATGGTATAATAAATATTTTTTCAATTTGATACCTCTGTAATGGGAATATTAAAGCTTGTTGCATTTTTTTGCATTTTAGTGTTTATACTTTTGTTTTGATTGCAATTTGATGTCTATACTATAATTTTGATTCATTTTAGTATTTGATTACATATTAATTTGTAAAAAAATCAATTTTTAAATTTTCTTAATTGATAAATCATTTTGAAAACTAATAAAAAATTATTTTTGTGCCGATAACTTTCATCATATATGACTTTTGCATAAAATATCTTATTTTTGCAAATTTTATATGATTGAAAACCTCGCGATTCGTAATTTTATTTGAAAATAAGATTTACATATCCTTTAAATGCCTGAATCAAGTAAGATTTAAAGGGCCATATCTTGCAAGCCGACTGTCATTTGGTCGAAGCAAATTCTTAGACTCGTTGAACTTCCTCATAGTATAACATTCGGTTATATCTTCTGTAGTATTTCGTTATAGATTCTTCAAATGTTTCATAACTTGCAAACTGGATATTGTATGATTATAAATTATAGCCATTGAAAAATTCGTATTATAAGCTATTTAAAAATTATCAATTTGACTTTAAATTATACATTATAATAATTACAAATTAGGAATTTACGGTCAATGTGATTTTATAGTTTTACGATCACGTTACAGGGTACGAGAATTTGCAACTTACAAAATTTTAGCAAAACTATAAAATAAAGAAGATATTTACTAAATATAAAGGTCATTTAAGATAAAAATAAATAAGTCTCTAAAAGTAAGGATAATAGTAATACATGGAGAATTGCCAATATAGAAGATGTTTGCAACTTATGCAGATTAGTACGAAAAATAAAAGAGAGACATAAAACCATAAAAGAATCGTGAAAATGCAAAATTATTGCAAAACAAAAATTAGAGGAACCATGAAATTTTCCTCCAACCATTTTCTCCTTTTTCCTTGAAGAAGTCCTTTGTTTTCAAAATATAGAAAAATATAAAAGATTCAGATCAATATACCTAAAAAATGATAGTTTTTAGATGGCTCATAACCTAAGCTTTCCATTAATTATATAGTTATAATCATACGATATTCAATTTACATGTTATGGAATTGCAAAGTCATAAAAGTCGGTATTCAAACACTACTAGAAATGTGATGCCTTGGATGCCAAAAGATAAAGCAGTTTATCATGTCTCTAACTTAAGTAGTGCGTGTTAAGGTTGACTTTCGTTGGCCACTATATATATAAATATATATATGCAATTTTAGATTTAGAAAATCCTTCGTTTACTTCTGAAAAATGGGGCGATGAAGGTTTGCTAAATATACAAGGGAAATCAACTTTGAAAAATATTGCATAAAATATCATAACTACATCATCGTAATGGTAGTAAGGATATAAGAGTAGAAGTTTGATAGTATAAAGCATAACCAAAACAATGATGGCACAACAATCGTCCAACTTGTAATCAATTCCACTATCTCGCAATACGTTAGCAAATTTGTAATCATCTGAATCATATGCAACGTCCACATAGTAACCTTCCTCACCTAAAAATCTTTAAAAGTGAGCTCCAAGAAACACAAACACAATGCAACAACCGCAACCACACACGATATGGCACACTTAGGCTTAAATTTTAATGCAACAAACAGGTACCATTTAATATAAATATGGTCAAGTATTCTATAAATAACCACTACAAGAGTACTCATAACTCCCAAGCTACATGAAGGTTGATATAGTTAAACCTGAGACCCGAGCCGAACCGGTTCTAAACCATCGATTCACGAGTCAATGACACGGTGAACAGTGACCTACCCATGAGCTGGCGATTCTAAACCGGTTCATTAGACCCGATGGTTCAAGGGCCAACTTGAAGCTCTTGAACCAGTTTTTTTTTATTTTATTAATTTCTTTTTTTATATATATTAATAATTTCTAATAATATAATCTTCTTTTACTTTTTTTAAGTGTACTAATTTATTAATAATTCCTAATTTTTTATTAATTTTTAACTTAATGCAATTCCAACTTTTTTACTTTTTTCTCTTAAATTTTATTTTTTCCTCATGTTCAAATCCTTAATATTTGATAAGTTTTACAAAAAGGACTTACATTAACCGAAATTAAATTTTCTATCTATTATTAACACATAATTAACTTATGATTAGTCATCTATTATTAATTTAATGATATTATTTTTAAAAAAATTATCATTTACCATCGCAAATAAAGTAACTTTAATATGCAATGACTTATTGAATATTATCCAATTATTTTTTCTGACTTAATGGCCATTTTTTTCTCTTTCTCTTTCTCTTTTTCTTTTAAGGGGGTGAACTGACAAGGCCGACCCGCCAGTTTAATGGCAAGTCAACCCTACTATTCGTGAACCGCCGGTTTAGGTGGTTTCTCCTAAGCAAACCACCTAAGCCCTTAAAACCCAGCAGTACGGTGCGGTGTGGTTCGACCCGACCACTACCGGACCAGTCTGGTTCACGATTCGGAACTAACCTTTACCCAGGTCTAGACATCGTGTTTGATCTTAAGGGGTTATCAAGAGTTGCTATAACATTTAAATTCCAATTTCATCACTAAAATTAAAAAGTAGTTAACATGGAGTTCACCGTCATTATTCAAACATCAACGACTACAATCCAACCTACTGTATTTCATGTGTGTTCTATAACCACCATGTGACACCCGTTATGACTTCCTTCGCTTTTCATGACCATTCTGCTAATGTTGTTCTCTCCCTTCGAATACTCACCAAGCCACTATTGTTAGCTTAAGCACCTAACTATCATGTCATCTTGGCAACTATGCCTGCAGACATAATTGTAAAAATCAAATCAACTATATGATTTTATGAATTAATAATTTTATAATGTTTTGCTTAGTTAAAATATATGTAAAATTATTTATATAAACTTTTGGTAAAATTATAAATTTTGATGTATGATTCGACAAGTTTACGATTATGCTAGTTTTATGCAATTCTTTACGATTTTATCAATTCTATACAATTAAAGTAACAGTAAAATCATAATTTCGACCACAAGGCTACAGACATAATCCTAACCTAAGGGTATCGCTTAGTGGTTCAAGATGACCAAGCATAAGTAGCAAATAATTTGTTAGACCAGGTTTACATATTAATCTAGTTAATTTATTTTCATCCTAACACACAACTTACATTGTTACTACATACTCGAATTTAAAAGCTTAGAAAATAAAGTAGGGGTAAGTCTCGGATTCAAACTTGATAACTAATTAAGCATAACCAAGTATTAGCAAGTTAATATTGTCATTAATTAATTAGACCTTTATTAATATATTATCTTAATTAGTTTAATATAGTATTAGCAAACTGTTACACTTGTTTAAGCTAATCAAAATTTAGTTCATTTATTAAGTCCAAGGCCTTTTATTTAGGTAAGGTCCATTTAGGTCATGATCCCTAAGGAGATAATAAGCTCAAATAGCTTTTAATTAATTTGGGCTAACAAATTTATTAGTCAATTAATTAGCTTAATTAAGGGTTACTTTTCTTAATTAACCAATTAAGTTCTTACTAACCTATTAAATTTAGGGCCTTATCATATTTAAAGCCCATATTCTTTTCTTTTTCCAACTAAGGCCCATGTAGTTTATGAACACTAAACAAAAATAGGCTTAACTAGTTTTAGGTTAAGTTGCCTCATTAGATAAGTTAAGTAATTAATCAATTTAATCAAAATTTTAGAATTATTAGTTAATTGTTATTTAGTCATAACTTCGATTTAAGTTATTTAAGGTTTAACCCATATATACATTTCAAGGCCTCTCTTAATGTAACATATTAGGACCTTAGCAAATGTGATAACCTGCCATATGTTCCTACTAATCAAGAATACACTATGGCTCTAAAATCCTCTAAGTAACCAACAAAACCTGTAATCACATCATTATTCAAGTCATACGTCCAAATTAAACAAGTGAGTAGAAATAACCATCTACTCAACATCCTCAATAACTTGAAATCAAGTCAAGCATCAACATAATATGGGAGCCAAACTTACCCCCTATCACAAGATTAAAACATAAATGTCTCCAAGAAGCTTAACATGCTCTTGATGTCAAAATAAACAAACTAGAACCTCAACGAGTCTATCACGCTTTTACATACTAAACCTCAATAATAACAGAACTAGAACCTCAAGAAGTCTCTCTCCCTAATATAAGTAAGTATATCCAAATAGAACATCAGAAACAAAACATAAAACGGTCTCCTAGTCAATGTAGCCAAGTCTCCTATCTTTAGTAATACTCATCACTCTCTATCTCCAATACTCCATCATAACTCTAATCATCATAGAAATATAGATAATCAACCTCATCCTCCTTCAAGAACTCGTCTATAAAGGGCTCTTATTGATAACATAATCGTCAGTGCCTATGTCTACAAAATAAAAGAATGAGATGAATCCAAAGTACATGGTACATAAGCATGCACAGATACCAAACCATACATAGCACATGCACCTTATGCAAAAGTAGCAAATGGCTTATTATTGTCTTATACTTTAATCCAACAAGCATCAAAGGGGTACTTATGACCCTGTTAAACCATGATCTCTTATACATTTAGGTATATATGATTAATATAAGTATTATAATTTATTGCATATATACTACAGTATTGGTTAAGATGAAACCACAACACTTACCAACTATGAACATGATACACCTAGATCTAACTAAGTCGTCCCAAAATGCAATTTTACTAAGGAAACCTCATATGAAGGTCAGCATTGGCTCCCTATACATAAGGATAGGCTAAGAAAGCACAACCAGCAAGACATGTTTTTAAGTTATATATGAGTTAATCTAGTTTAATTCTAGCCTAACAAGCACAATTATCAAACAAACACTACATACCTTAACAGTTGGACAAATCACTACTAAACTTAGCTCAAATAAAGGAACATTCTCGAACACAAGAACTTAATCAGGAGTAACAAAAGTACCTTAATTAATTGCCCCCTTCTCTACTACTTGAGTAATAAATTAATAACTCCACCACAATTTACTTTAATTGCCTCTTCTCTTTTATTTCCAATTCTATTAACACTTAAAAATCTTATCATGCCTCACCCATAACTAAAGTTGCGTAAACAAGGTAGTTCATACTAGTTTGCCCATTTAACTTGCAAAAAAAAGTGGGTTAGGCCAAAAAATTTTGACTCGCTTAAATGCAGGTATTTTCAACCCGCCTTGCTTGACCCAAAGGTTGAGGTGAGTCAACCTATCGTGAGGCGGGTTAGCTCGTTAAACTGTAATAATTTTAAAAAATATTATTTTCCTTTTCATTCTTAATTCAAGTAAATAATAAAAAAATAAAGAAAGAAACCCCAAGTCCTCTCTTTCCCCTCTATTTCCTCTTTCATCTTCCCTTTCTACTTTCTAGATCCTTTCCTTACTCCAGTACTCCAAGTCTCCAACAATCCACTGCTGCAATATCAACTCTCGACTTGGTTCAATGATTACCGTCAACGTCAATTACCACCACATCAAGGTATGATGAAGGCTACACAATTGAATCTTCATTTCATTTCTCTCTTCTTTATCTTTTTACTATCTTATCAAACTATCTTCTTAATAAGATTAACATATATGGACTTCAGATTTTTCTAATATTGCATCAATGTAACGCCATGTATTGAATGAATAACAAAAGGTAGCATCCCCCACATCAATCAGACTAGTGGCAATTATTCTAGTTTAAAACTAAAAATTGAAAATTTTCCTCAATATTATCTTAATGCATTTATTTTGCATGATTCTAAATTTTTGTTGGTTTTGTGTAAAACATGTTAAAGAAAATTACTTAATATGTTTTGCATGATTTTGAATCCATATGATTCATATTACATTGACTTTCATTTGATAAATTGTGTTTTTTATACTAATTCCAGCAATGCAAGGTAATTTAATTATATATAAATATAATCTCTCTTCTTAGGATATTTACAAATCACGATCAACATGAAGTTTAGTCAAAGGGATGCATTATGGGGGTGCTCTTTGGTTCTTGGTACATCAATTGGAATGGCATTTTTTTTTTAAATTTTTTTTATTTTTTCCCTTTCTCATTCTAGCATGTTATGGCAATATTGAGTTAGCAAAGTTAGGATTGAAAATGCTATGCTCACCATTTTGCTTTGTATCTAATTACAATCTAATTTCAATTGTATAAAAAGCAAAATCAATTAAATATTGCATATTAGCAAGTTGGCCCGCTTAACTCACCAACCCGCAGTAAGGTAGGTTAGGCTGGAAACTTTAACCCGCATATATAAGCTGGCTAACCCACTTAATCCGCGGGTCAATGCAGGGCGAAGCAAGTTAACATACTTAACCTGCTTGCACAACTCTACCCATGACACTAAAAACCTTAAGTCAATGGCAACCAAACACTTCAATCAATCTTAATCAAAACTCTAATCACCCTTTAATCAATACCAAGAAACGTATAATCTTACATAAAAACCGATATCTTTAATAAAGCTTGAAATTTTATATAAATAATAGTTTAAAAGACCAAGCGTTGAAAGAAAAACTCGAAAACAAGTGAAGTTTATTGTTTTTAATCAAGAAGCATCAGCAATAACCTCCAATTTCTCCAAATTTACTTGACTTAGACTCAGAACCATCCATCACAATGATTCACCAAAAAGGTTCAAGAGTTTGGATAAATTGAATCCTAAACTAGTATAGTCTAAACTCAAATTTTGGTTGTTAAAATGTGGTTTAGAAGTATAAGAAAACATAAGGAATCAAAAACCAAATAAAAGGATGAAGAAACTAAAAGAAATGGAAAACCAAAACCTCCCCTATAGAATACCAACCAGCTAGTTTCAAAATGGGAACCATCAGGTCGGTTTAGCTCGTCTTAGCCTCCAAAAAGGATTGGCTTATTGGTTCTTCAATGGAACTAGCTTTTTAATTCTCAACTGCAAATTATGTAGCGTTTTCCCTTTCAAACAACTTCGAGATCCCACTTAAATCAATTCCAACCCTCTAAAAATCATCAACCAACCTTAAGTAACTTCAATCACTCAAAAGCCCATAATCTAAACTCGATTTTCATATCATCCATACAACAAAATCACAATCCAAATCTTTTCGTTCCACTTATTACTTCAAATTCCAACAAAAACTTTGTTAAGCATGAGTAAAAGAGATTACTTACTTGTGTGAGTAAAGGAGCCATTAGAATCCGAAAATAAATCAAACCTAAGCTTAAGAGCTATAAACTTGCATATTAAAAATTCGGATTACTAAAGAATGTTTATGAAATTCTATAGAAATGGAGGTTTTTCATTAGGAAAAGCTTGAAGAAAGAGTCTAGAAAGTTACCTTATCTTTAGAAGAGTTTGAAAATGAGTTTTCCTTGAGTATTTGAAGCTCTAAGAACTTGTTCTAATTGGGAGAAAGAAAAGTGATGAAAATAGAGAGAAAAAATAAGTAAACCAAGAAGGTTTTGGTAGGATTTTGATTAAAGAAGTGGAGCTTTACTTAATGGATAGCTAAAAGAAGAGTTAAGAATGCTTAGGCCCATAAGAAAATTTTACTAAAATGACATTTTGTTTAAAACATTTTCCTCTTATTTTGTTTTGGTATTACACTTAAGGTGAGGACCATTTAAGATATGGGTACATAAAGGAGAAATTAGTCTAGATATGGGTACATAAAGAGAAATTAGCCTAAATAAATGTTAGACTTTAGCCTAAGCTCACTTATAGATCCTAAATTTAATTAATCAAGTTTTAAAATTGTATTGAACAAGATTTATCACTAAGTAAGTTAAATGAATCAAATCAACTCAAATTAATCAAATTATGTCACATTGGTTTACGTGAACTAGTTTAGGCTAAGGAAACCAATTCATTCTTGGACTAATTTTGATTAATAGATTCAAAGGTCAACTTGGTCTGACTTATTAAATTATTAATTTGTTAGTATTGTTATTTTCAATTTCTATCTATTTTCACTATTCATGAATATTTTAATTCATAAACACCTTTTCTTAAAACCCTAACTCCCAACAAGATCAAACACCATTCCATTTAGCTTTTGTTTCCAAAGTTAGATTTGGAACTGGGTTTTTTATGTTTTGAATTTGATGTTTTTCATCATTAAAATAAATTCAAGAAAGAGCTTTCTATATGTAAACCATAGTTAATTCAAATGTCATGAATAACACGTTTTTGTTGAATTTTGATAATCCAAAAGATTCAAAAGGTAGGTTTGATGAAGAAAATTTTAAATGTTGATACAAAAATTTAAGAACGCTTTGAATTTCAAAAATAATTTCTAAAAATTGAGAATACATATCTAATTTTGAAAAGCTTGTTTAGAATCTAACCAACATCGCACCATTTCACTAGAATATAACATAATCAATCAACAGGGTCATCATCATCATAATCACACTTTAAATAAATTTTGTAAACATTAGAACATGCTAGAAATTTCTCAAAGTTTACCGTACTCACTCAATCATGCATTAAGTTTACATTTTTATAGCCCTAAACTAACATGTATATGTCATGTATCAAATTAAACATACTCTAAACCTAAAATCATCATTCAACTTATTGAACTTATGACAATAGTACTAATGAACTTGTTTAGGTATAAAAATTAATCATAGTAATGCATCAATTAAACCATATCAAAATGAAAATTTTATGGCATCAATTAATCATATACTTATCATTTAACATCCTCACCTCTTCTAAACACAAGATCATTAAGATTAAAACTACTTAAAAACATTTTTAAGTTTGTACACAAATTAAGCAAGATTTGCACATCAAATTGTTAAGGGGTGGCACAATGTGAAGTAGATCAAATTAGCTTAACAAGCCCAACCCATCAAACTTTATCTAAACCCTTGATTACTGTCAAGCTTGATTTTTGGTTTCCTTATTTTGATTTCATTTCCCACTTTCCGGTTAATACTAAACCCTAACCCATTTAATATCAACTCTCGAATGGAGAAAATGAGAAATTCCAGTTCTTTTGGAGTCGCCACCTGACCGGAGTCGAGAAAAAAAAAAAAGAAATTGTGATCAATTTACCACCAGTCTTCAATTTCAATTTGATAAAAACTAAAGAATTCCGAATTCGAGAGTTACTTATTAAACCCTAATAGGTACTACTATCACTCTTTCGAAATAAGGCTTATTCTTTGAAATTTTCTTTTTTTTAATATTTTTAAGAAAAATAAAATAAATAAAAAGACCTAAGTTTTTACAGATTTTTACGTTGCTATAAAGATGCCTACGTACTTGCTAGCCAGCATTAAACGTCCTTAGTTCTTTTCGAAAACTTTAATGTGTTGGTTTATTTTAATTTTTGAAAATCGACCAAGTTTACGTACTTAATTTATTTATTTTGACTAAAAAAAAGGTATTAACTTGAAATTTAATTTTATGGACGATTCTCTAAAGGAAAGCCCTAGTTTTAAAAAAAAATTATTAATTTTTATTTTTAGAAAACAACTTTTCCTAGGTGTTTCTAAACTAAAATATTTTTTTCATTTTAAATATTTTAAATTCAACTACTAAAAAAATCATTAAATAAATAACAAGATAATAAAATAATTTATAAAAAATAGATGGATTAGGGGCCTAGGCCGGATCTAGACTGGGTCAGGTCTGGGTTGGATCCGGATCAGAGCTCCACTATGCACGGATCCGGATCGTTGTCAAGCCAATAGTAGCAATCCAAACAATTTTGCACGGCAATTTGTAGGAGGTATCTCGAGTGGGTAAGTTCACTTTTGTGAGCTTTTTATTAATGAAAAGAGGTTCTATGGTGGTGTGGTGGTGAGCGCGGTTGGATGTTGCAGTCGTATATGGACAAGGGATGTTGGCACGCAACAGTGGAGCAGTGACGGTGGTTGAGTGGTGTTTGCTGGGCGCATCGTGGATGGGGCTCTACTGTGGTGGGAATTTGGTTGCTATTGTGTAGTGTTGTTGGGTTTGTTCCCACAGTTGCAGGCGTGCTTGCGGTATGGTGTCATAAGGGTAGCGCGGGGGTCGCTGTCGCGTGTTGTTGCAATCAGTTGGGGTCGTTACTGCTGCAATCAGTTGGGGTTTGTTGTAAAGGCTGATCAGTGAAGTGCACGTGGATGGTGAGGGTTGGATACACAGTGAAGAGAGTCAGTTCTGGAGATGGAGGTGTATTGGCTGAGTGTGTTCTGCTGTGCTGAATGAAGATTGAGTGACGTGCTAGGCAACAGTGTTCAGCCTTGTGGTGAAGTGCTGTGGCGTAAACTATGTAGCACTATGAGTGAGTCAGGCATGAGCATGAGTGGCAGTGTGTAAGTGAATTTGTGTATGCATAGACTATGTGAGTGAATTGCGAGTATGTTGACGTAGGATAGTGTAGGCAATGAAGGCTGTGAGCATGTGTTGTGTCTATGTCAGGGACTACTGTAAGTTACGGCAAGGTTGGTCGTATGTTGTGACTGTGCGATTAAGGGACGATCGACTGTGAGCTATTCATGTAATCGGCGTGATGCGTGATCTGCAATGGAGTGTCGCTTGTAGATTGCCGCGTGGTCATGTCCTGCAATGCGTGTGAGAAAGGGATGGTCGAGGATCTGAGCTGTGCGTGGCTGATCGGTGGGGAGCATTGTGGATGGGGGCGTTATGTGGCTGTGCTTCGGCAAGGATGGGCCGTGTTTGGCTGTTGCAGTCACTGCTGTTGCAGTTACTGAAGTGGCCGACATGATTGCGTGTGGCTATGGATGGAACAGTTGCGTGCGAATGTGTTGTAGGTAAGGCTGTCACGGCCATGACTAAGGCTAGTTGTGCTGCACGTCTAGGTTATTTAGACTGCTGTTGGGGTATAGTGGCAGTGCCATGAGATTATGCGGCTGTCATGAGCAGCTTGTGGATAGGGCGTCACTGTCTGGTTGATGATGGATGTGAGTGTTTGTAAACTTCGTAAATTTAGATATTTGAATGTAAAATTAAACTTTAGATAAATAATTTTATGAGTTATTAAGGTTGAGCAAAATAAAAAATTTTATTAAATTATAAAATTGAATAAATTATAAGTAATAAAAACCCTAGAAGTTCGATCAAAACTTAAATCGCAGACGAAAACCTTTAATTTTATATATGTATAAATATCTGAAATTAAATTCAAACTTGACAAAAACCTTAAAATTATAATTTTAACGTTATAAAATTGAATAAATATACCTAATAGTAATAAAATCTTAGTTGATTATAATTATCAACTAATATACATAATCATGTAAAATTGTTAACGAACACGTTAAAATAACTAAAAAAAATTTATAAACATAATGAGCAACGTTTTAATTAATGAATTTCAAATAATTATTTTTATTTAATATTTTATGATTTATATTTAGAAATTCTTAAATTTTTCCTTTCTTTTTCTTTTTCTTTTTCTTTTTTCTTTTCTTCTCCAAAATTTGGTTCACTGCCACGTTAGGTTCCAGAATTTACAACTGCCTATGTGCATTTTGTTTCCTCCATATGCTTAATTAAGAGGATAAAGACAAATAAATAATAAAGGTACATCACAACAATTAAATGCTCTTTATCATCTTTTCCTTTTTCTTGTGTTTCACGTATATTCTTGGCTAGTCACCAGAATTGCTTCTCCTTTTTTTTTTTTTTCTTTTCCAAAACAAACTTAATTTACTATTAACAAACTACTCCACCGAAAATTCTTTTCATCTCCTTCTTCTACTAAGTTTCCTTTCTCAAATTTTCTTATTGATTTTCAACAAATTCAAGAGAAAGAAGATTAAGTACTTAGAATCATTATATATCAAGATATCAAAGAAGCAATTTAATAGCCTTTTGGAGTATATATTTTGTTAATTTATATATACTTTATGTATATTTGTAGTTTGTAGAAATATATGTATTTGGGAATTTTGTAATTACAACAAATTCTCTTTTTGTAATTTTCTTGTAATAAAATTAAGTGTACATGTACAAATGCTAAAGTATGTCCATGTATCCATACATGTTATACTTACTATATATATATAGATATATAGATATGCACATATCATATATGTATATTTATGTTTGTCTATTTTCATTACATATGACTATGTATAACATGCCACCAAAATTATATGTTTATATATATGCCTATATGTACGTATAAAGTATAAAATACTAGTATAGTATAGTAGATATATATATTCGGTATATATATGTATGTATGTACGTATGTATATTGTCACACCCGAATAGGAGGAGTTATAACAATCTTGCCGTATAAATTAACTTAAGATAGAAGCTAACTTCACAACTGCTATCATAAATACAGTTCACACAGGGCATACTCGACTCAATTAACTTAAAGCATCCATTTTGATACCTATGAGTAATCAAACATGTGATATAGCTTTACAAAATACATATTATATATAACTTGTTATCTTATAACACAACAGTACTGACATAAATGTCTTACATCTAAAGTTATAATTTACAATCAGAATTTATCAAAAAGCCATAGTTTTTGTAAACTATTTACAATAAGTTAGGAAACTAGTGGGCGTTTTAGAGAATTCCTAATTAGTTTCCTCAAAATTCAAAAGAAAAGACAAACGAAAGGTTAAAAGTCTAGATTCAGTTGATTCTTCGTTCCTCATTTTCCCAATCAATAGCATACTAACCCAGGGTTAGTGGTACCGGAACATCTTATCTTCACTCAATACCTACAAAAGAGTTTATGAGAATGTGAGTACAACTAGCTCAGTAAATAAGACAAAATCAAAAGAGTACCAAACAATCACAAGTAAGGTTATTAATGATGATGATATGCAATGCAGCCAATCAAACGAAACATTGCACAATGTTATGCGGTCCATTGTGAGATTAGAGAAATTATCATGATCTTATGGAAGGCCTAATAGGATTACTTAAAATTTTCATATCCTATATATACCCATGATATAGAAATAGTCTTGTAAGTCAAAGATTACAGGACTCTAAACGATTAGTCACTAAATTTTTCAATTCTTAATTTAATTAATTTACTATAACATATAAGTGACTATGGATATCCAATAAGCTACAGTCCATCAAAACCGCAAAGAATCAATATCCCCTACCAAACGATAAGATTAGATAGTAAAGTTTTAAAACTTAAACTTACAAAAGTCAAAAAATCTAAATATAATATTAATAATTATATGTAATAATTCAAACCATTTACACAGTCTATCCTCAGATTCTAACTTTTAAGAACCTCGACACTAGTACTCAATACTCAGCTTTTAACCCATGCTCGATTATCTAGCAACCTGCAAGAGAAAACTATTGGAGAGTAAGCTATAAGAGCTTAGTGAGTTATCCCTTATACTATACTAGTAAGCAAGTTATCAAATAGTTTATTAATAAACATATAAATGCATAAATAAGCAGTATATATATAGTTGACTGGTACTGCATACAATATTGGATTTAACGGCCTCCGAAATAAGGGTTAGAGATACATCATAACCAATCATAACAAAGCTCTATCGCTTGGGTTTTTAACCATATATAAATATATGCAAAAATTCTCTGTTTCACAAAATAGGTTTCTATTTCCAACGGTCAATAGTACATAAATATCCAAGTCTAGCGGTGAGGTGGCTTTGCAGTCCACACTCACACCATACAGCATTAGCCTCTAGGTACGACTCCTAATCACCTACAATTAGCGTCTCTAGTGCTAATAAAACTTGCGAGCCAAGGGTAAGGTCTCATTTTACCAATGCTCCTACATTGTACTAATCAAATCATATGAGAATCCATCCCTCTAAAGCCTTTCATTACCAACCGCATGAGGTGACAGCCAAAACATTATATAAAATGTTTGTGCTTATGCATGGTCCATTTAATTTTAGTTAAGTCAAATATGATTAAGTCAATTTATGAGGTGATCAACAAATATCAACAAACTATTCAATTATATAGTAATAAATCAAACAATCAATTATTCAACTATTATGTTTCACAATCTTTTACACAATGCACAACCAGTATTTAGACACATGCATAACGCACATCTCCATGCATCAAATTATTAATATTTACATTAGGTTGACTGATTACAAGCACAAAACAAGTATAGAGTCATTAGGAGTACTCATTTGGTCATTGAGTTTATTAATGGTTATAATAGTCTACTTAGTAAGTTAATATCCATATAAGGATCACCTAACATTTAGGGAATATGAAAAGCAATAAGTTTGGGATTGAAATAACTAAACTAGAATGCTAAGTCATATTGTTTACTTAACTCAACTATTGATTTGCGTAAAATTATTGATTAAAGCTTTTTATCAAATCGCGTATACCTTTTCCGATTTAGCTCGAATCTTTATAAACTTACAGTCCATTTCGATCGTTTTCAAGCGTACTTTCTTGTAACGAAGGTCATTTTAGACGTTATAACCCGTAGTTTGACTGTGATATAAAAATATCACAATGTTCATTGTTTTAACTTAAAAAGCTATAAACATCAATTTAAGCTTTTCTTAACATATTTATGATTTAATAATTACTTAGATCATATAATTGATAATTTTCTTATTTTAAGCTTATTTTACTATAATTACTTATTTTTACTTATTTTTGAGGTTTTAGAACTACTAATTCAAATTTTTTCTACTTTATTATTTTTCTAATTAATTAATTTTTACTATTTACAAAAATTAATTATTTTATAATAAATAATGACATAGCAGCATATGGAAGTACCATGTGTTATATTTGCATATTTTCAAAATTTTCCATTATTTTCCTATTTTACAGTATAATTATATATATAAATACTTATGATTATATTTTATTAAATTTTCCAATTTACCTAATTATAAATTTTTTTTCTCCAAACTTACAATATTCTTATATATATATTAACTTAATTTATTTATTAACTTAATATTGTGGTATATTGTATATACTATTTACATATACTCATATTTTCACGTATAAGTCACTATTCATATACATATATTTATACGTATACTAAACGTTATATAATAACTTATTCTAACTTTATTTTTACATTATGTACAAGTATAATATACATTTTTTTATACTTTATATACTTATATACATATACATGTATATACACTAAAATACAAAATATTATTAATAGTAATATATATGCATCTTGACGTCCAATAATATACATATACACATATACAAAAATTCTTGTACTTTTAAAATACTAAGTATATATATATATGTGTTTACTATATACATATACATGTACATACCTCATATAGTAAAAATAATAATAATTACATATACATACATAATCACATATATGTACATAAATAGTTAAATAAAATACTAAATATATATACATGTATATAAAGGAAATACCTAGTACATATACATGTACTATATGTGTATACATACATATGGTATATACTAAATTACTAAATATACATATATATATAATACACACGCATACATATGTACAGACATACATGTATAGGAAAATACATATTATATGTATCACTATTTATACCTATATACATATACCGTATATTATACATAATAATATATATACTCATGCCTACATACATATGTGTATAAAAAAATATATAATACATATATATATTTATCTATTCATGTATACATATGCATACATGTAAATAAATAAATACTTAGTATACATGTACATACTATACAATATATATATGTACAAAAATTAAATAAATACTTACCTAAGTAAAATATTTGATTAATTTCCTTAAGCTTTCTTATTCTTCTTCTTCTTCCAATTGCTTTGTTTTTTTTTTCCTTTTGTTCTTCTCAGTTTTGGTTTGTGTGTGTTTTTGCTTTGTTTCTTTTTTTTTTTTTTTTCTGGTTTGAAAGTTCTAAACATGTGCAACAAGTCTAACAATTAAAATCAAAGAATAAGAAGGAAAAGAAAAAAAAAAAACTTGATTAATCTCTTCATTAATTGAGAAAGGACATTTGCTTTATGTAATTTGTCCTTTATGCTTTAATTTGTTGACACTTGGATTAGTTAATTGAGCACATGGGCTAATACACATTGCAACTGGAATTCATGTAGAAAAAAGAAAAAAAATAAGAAGAAGGAAAAAGAAAAGAAAAAGAAAGAAAGAGGAAAATAAAAATAAGTATATGTATATTTTCCAAATATAAAAATAATAAAAATAACATTTATAAATAAATTTTGGAATTTTATGAAAATTTATTAATTTAATTAGTACCCGTTATGTTGATAATAATTACGAGTTATTTTAACATTTTCATTAAAGCTTTACGCGATTACGTAATTTAACTGATAATTGCAATTGACTATTGTTATATTACTATTAAATTATATTTATTTATTTTATAAACTTAAAATTATAATTTTAGGGTTTTAGTCAAGTTAAGGTTTGATTTCAGGTGTTTTCGTGCACATTAGATCTAGGATTTTTGTACGTAATTTAAGTTTTGGTTAAAATTTTAGGATTTTTATTACTTATAATATATTCAAATTTACAACTTAATAAAATTTTTATCTTACTCTGCCTTATCGACTCTTAAAGTTATTTATAGTATTCGAGTTTAATCCTTCACTCAAATGGCTAAATTTGTGGAGTTTATAGAAATTACATTTGCTCGAACCCGGATTGAGAAGTTTTATCGTGACTCAAATCAGACCAAACCTAGATTTGTACAATGAAGAACACCCTCCTCCCGTAACCGTCTTCGAACTACAACCCCCACTTTTGCCGTAAACCCTTCGCCTGTTACTTAGTTCGACTAAGGATAAGGAAATGACCATTTTAGCTATCCTCATCAAAGGAAATCAATATTTGGCCTGACACCCTAATCGTTTCCCTTAATTGGTGTTATGGATGTTCAGTTTCGTTTTAGTTAAATAGACGTTAGTTTTAATCAGAGATGGTTAAATAAGTTCATATAATATAGAAATAATGCGAATATACAAAATAGCACACCAAGGAGTTCAACTCCTGTCACAATTGAGTATCATACACACATACAGCATATTTATAGTCAATTAACTACAAATACAGCCAAAAGTACTCTTAAGTCTCCAGATATTTTAATGCATTATCCCAACAAGTGGTAAAGTTATAAATCGCAACTTAATTGTTCAGACACTCATTACGACAGACTCAAGTCATGAATAGTCTATTCATTAGGAGATCTTATATATACAAAAGATCCAAATTCAGTTTTCGTAATAATTACGAAAATATTAAGGTTTGATCTAAAACGGTTATATATATGAATATATTATTTCAATAATATATAGTTTTGTTATTATTATATAACGAGTTAAGTTGTTAATTATCAATAATATACGTAATTTACACTATTACATATTATATATCATTTCGATCGTATCGAAACGTATTTTTAATTTATTAAATCACATTTTAATTCTAGTAAGGTTATCAAAACACACACATTCTAGAATATTATAGAGTTATAGATTATATTGCCTAAGATTGTCCGATTTTAATAAAATTAGTGTGTTGGGTTCGTACAAACCTAACGACACGTGTTACAAGTCCTGTTTCTAGAAATCACTTTTAACGGGTAATTCAAGTCTTTAATACAGTTATATGTATCTATATAAATATTATCGTGTTTACGTAATTTACGTTATTAAATTACCTAATTTGTCTATATAATGCTATAATATGAGTATTATCTAACCCTAACATACCTCTAGATCAGAAAATGTCAGTAAATATATTACAAATACTCTTTTTAATCCAATCTTATCAGCAACCTTATACATAGTTTTTATTTAACTATTTAATTCATTTTAACTTATTATTACTAAAAATACATCCCAATTTGTAATTTAAGCCATTTTACTACAAAAATTCGTAATAAATAGTTCGAGTTATCAAATAATTCCCTGAAAATTTATATAGACTCCTAAAAATATGAGAAACTCAGCTATTACTTGATTTCAAGTTTTCGACCTATTACTTATGTATTCATATTTACAATTTTTCTCCTAAATTACTCGATTATGATCCTTTTTACACCAAATTAATTTCAATCTGACCCAACATTGTTATTATTCACTAGAGATTAGTAAATATCCATTTCATCTTTTAATTTCATAATTTCCTATTTATTTAACAATTTCAACCTATTTTTGAGCTATTTTTAGGCCAAAAAATGCAATAAATATTAAAAATATTCAAATCAAAATTTGGGCTGCATAGAAATTATCTATATATCATACATATCCTACACAAAATTTTAAGCTACAGACAATATCATTTAGTACATTTATTTTACAATTTCAAATTTCGGGTGAATAGTAATTTTCTTAAACAAGTATACTAAATATTACAAATTTTTCAAAAATAAAAATATCATATGAAAGCATGTTCAAAATAACCTAACTATAATTTTTTTCATAATTTTCTGGTTGAATTTTCTATTTTTTAAAAATTATCGAAAAATAGGGCAAAAAATCAACCTGACTGTTCTTGAGTTCTCCGATGGCCATGGGGTGGTAAGGGTGCATTAGATGGCTAAGGCACTACCTAGACTGGTGGTGACTGGTTGGGTTGGTCATCAAGTGGTCGTTTGGGTCAAGTACGGTAAAGGTACAGTAGTTGCTCTATTTTTAGGTATTTTTTCTTAATTTGTTCTGATTTCCAGATTTTCTTTTTCCTCTCAATCCTAAGTTCCAAATTGTTAAACTAATACTAGTCTGCTGAGGTTTGCTATTTATAGGGCTTTGTCCACCACCTAGGTTTTTTTTTTTTCCTTTCTCCTTTTTCTAAGTAAGAGGTGTCTTTGCACCATGAGTTTCCTTTTGAATCAACTTACCAAATTCACAAGAGGAAGCCACGAAGAATCTAATAGTTTTGAAGCTATTTGGATCAACTTTCGTATATATTTTAGTTAAATAATAATAATATATATATTATGTTCACATTAATTATTTAATTAGTATATAAGTATATACCCTATGTATATATGATATGTAATATATAACTAGACTCATATAATTAAGTTTCTAACATATCTTTTATTTTTAGGATATGTTCTCTTAATTAATTTCATGAATTCAACACAATATATATAATTAAGTAATTTAGGGTTAATTTATAGGTATAATTATTATTTATACCGGATATACTCATAAAAATATGCGTATATTTATATAGTAAATTATACTATATTATCTCATTTTTTAGCTTAATTGACTTATCTGTAAGTTCTCATCACAATCCGAACTCGATTTTAAGGGTTTCAAACCTTTTAGTACTATATTAAATAATCCTACTTCTAAGGGCAAAATTGAAATTTTAGGTCATTATTTCTAAAATCTAACTTCACTATGTTATTTTGTCTAACTTTTCTATCTTAGTCGTAAAATTTGAACTCAATTAAATAACTTTCCCTAAAGGTCTTAAATCTAGACTCAGTTGTCCTAAACACAATTTTAGAGACTCACATAAATAATAGTATTTTACTATGTATTTTCAAAATATATATATCTATGGCCGTAGTAGTATAAGCATGAGTATTTGTGTATAATATTATATATAATAAGTATTTTTAATTATGGTCGTATATGTATGTATGAATAAACTATAGAAATACAAGTGTATATATATGTATATCGTATATATGTACATACGTATAGTATATGTAGTATATTTAGGATCAAATTGTAATATTACATAAGTATACAAATACTTATAAATTATGTATATTTAATAGTATTGTACAAATCAATATACGAGTATACTTAGATAATACATATATAATATACTATAATAATAAATTAATAAATAAAGTAAAGTAATATATATATATATATATATATATGAACATATGCTGTGGAATTCAAGAAAAAGGGAAAAACAATTAATTTACCAAATTTAATAAAATATAATTATGTATATACTACATAAAAATACAAAATAGGAAAAATATTGAAAATATGTAAAAATTTTAGAAATGACATGTGGCATTTTCCTTTACTGCCACATCAGCATTTAGTTAAATTCGTAATTAAAAATAATAATAAAATAATTAATTAATTGGAAAATTATGAAAATAGTAAAAATGAATTAAATAGGTATTAACCCTCAAAAATAGCAAAATATGTAAATTATGATAAAATAAACTTAAAACTAAGCAAATCACAAAATATAAAAATTAGATATTTATTAAATCGAAAATATGCAAAGAAAAGCTTAAAATAATATTTTATAATTATTTAAGTTGAAATAATAAAATTCATAATATTTTTACATCATACTTGGAACTGCAGGTTACAACGTCCAAAATGGACATTGTTATGAGAAAACACATCTGAGAACGACAAAAATGGACTATAAGTTTATAAAAATCAGAGTTAAATTGAAAAAGTTATACCCGATTAACGAAAAAAAAAAAACTTGAATCAAGCATTTCATAAGAATAGATAACTAATTTAAGCAGTTAGTACCAAATATATGAATAGTCTAGTTATTCCACTTAAATACTCATTACCTTTCATATTCCTTAAATATCATGTGATCCCAATACGGATATCAACTTACCAAGTGAACTATTACAACCATTAATAAACTCAATAACCAAGCGAATACTTCCGATGACTATGTACTTATTTTGTACTTGTAATTAGTACACCTAAAATAAATATTAATAACTTGATATACGGGAGTTTAGATTATGCATATGCCTGAATATTGGTTGTATGTTATGTAAAATATTGTAAAACATAATAGCTAAATAATTGGCTAATTGATATATTACTGCATAATTAAATGGTTTGTTGATATTAGTTAATCACCTCTTAAATTGACTTAATCGTATTTGACTTAACTAAAATTAAATAGATCATACATAAGTACGAACATTGCATATAATGTTTCAGCCATTACCTCATGTGGTTAGTAATGAAAGGCCTTGGAGGAATGAATTCCCATATGATTTGATTAGTACAATACAGGAGGATTGGTACAACAAGACCTTATCCTTAGCTCGTAGGTTTACCTAGAGTCGAAGGCGCTAATCGTAGGTGGTTGGAGATTGAGTTTAGAGACCACTACTGTAAGCCGTGAAAATGGACTGCGAGAGCCAACTCACCGCTAGACTTGAGATTTTATGTATTATTGAATTTCTTTGAAATGAAAACGTATTTCATGAAATACAAAATTTAAATTTATGGTTAAAAACCTTAGGTATTAGAACCCGGTTGTGATTGATGTCGATGTATTTCCAACCCTTACTTCGAAGGGCATTAAATCTAATGTTGAATGCAACACTAGTCAACTGCATATATATTGTTTTGCATACTGCTTGTTCATGCATTCATATATTTAGTAATAAATTGTTTAATAACCCGCTTGCTGGTATAATATAGGGGATGACTCACTAAGCTCTTATAGCTTACTCCCTAATAATTTTTTTATTTTTTTTTTATTTTTTTATTTTTGCAAGTTAACAGATAATCGAGCAAAAGTTAAGAGCTGAGTGTTGAGTACCAGCATTGAAACACATAGAAGTTAGAACCTAAGGATAAGACTGTATAGTTGGTTTGAATTATTACATATAATTATTAATACTATATTTAGATTTTATGACTTTCATAAGTTTAAGTTCTACATTTTTACTGCCTAATCTTATTGTTTAATAAGGGATACCGATTCTCTACAGTTTTGAAAAATTGTGGAATATTGGATATCCTTAGTTATTTATATAATATGATAAGTTATAAATTAAAAATTTAAAACCCTAGAGACTAACTAATTAGAGTCTTGCAATCTCTGACTTGCAAAATAATTTTCGTATTATGGGTACATACGTAATATGGAAATTTTAGGCAATCTTACTAAACCCCCTTTAAAGTCATGATAATGCTATCGTGGCTTGGTGTAAAGTGAGAGTGGACTTCAATTTGTTGTAAGAAAGGGAAATTAATGGTAGTAGGTTGAGGCGAGTGTGTAATTGAATTTTATTTTATGCTGCATGATCAATATTTATAAAACTCGAAAACAAATCTTCTATATCAATTCAAATCTAATTTAATAAAAATTAAAATCGGATTTGAATCCTACAAATTTTTATCACATCAGATTTAAATATAATTTTATTAGATTAAAAAAATTTGACGAGATTTATAATTAAACTTGAATCTCATACGCTCAACCAATTTTCGCAAATGGAAGAAAAGATAAAAAGCACATGTATGCCTAGTGAGATTTGAACTCATGACCTCAAGCCAAATCCAATACAATGTTCAAAAGCTTATCTATTAGGCTGTTGGCCTGTATCTTATCATTTAGTATAATTAAATTGTAATTAAGCTATATGACCCTCTAAAATAAAACTACTTGAAATGAGCCATACCAAAACCGTTGATCCTAAAACATTTTATTTTCTAAAAATTTACTTTCCTAAAAAAATCTTTATAATTTTTTTCTCTTTTTGGAGAAATTTTTCATTTTTTTGTATTTTTTATCATTTTTCAATTTTTTTATTTTTTTGAATTAAGACCCTAAAAAACAAAAAATTAAAACTATAAGAGGACAAAAATGAGATGTTTACAACCGCTCCTCTTTGTAGTGATGTTTAAGTAAAATTTTGTCATAAAGATAAAAGAAATACCATTTTTTTCCTTGGGAAACATTCGGTCCTAAACTCAAAAAGAAAGGTGGTAAGGGTAACGACCTTATGAGCTGGCTATCCTAAATAAATGGATAAAGCGTAACTTGAGCTAGATAAAACCCTAAAAGATATTAAAAGGAGCGCCCTTGTGAGCTAGCTATCCTAAGTGAATAGGAAAAGCGCTCCATGAGCTAGTTAAGACCCTAAATGAAAACCTGGTTGTACTCCTTTAAGCTGACTAACTTAGGTAGATAGGCAAAGCTCCCCTTAAGCTGGTTAAGACTCTAAATAAAAACAGTAGATGAGCAAAGCACTTCTTGAGCTAGCTAAGACCTTAAATGAAAACTTGATCATGCTCCTCTAAGTTGACTAACCTAGGTAAATGGGTAAAACGCTCATTGAGTTAGCTAAGACCCTAAATGAAAACTTGGTCACGCTCCTTTAAGCTGACTAACCTACATGAATGGGTAAAGTGCTCCTTAAGCTAGCTAAGACCCTAAATAAAAAGCTAAATTTAAGTAGCACTCTAAGAGCTAATTGGAACCCTCAGAAACTATGAATCGTGACTGCACTCTATGAGTTGGCTAGATCCTTAAATGATAAGCTAAATAAGGGCAACACTCTATGAGCTAGTTGGAACCCTTAGAAAATATAATCGAGACTAAGCTCTATGAGCTGGCTAGAACCCTAAAAGAGATGGACAAATGGTAAGTGCCCCATAGACTAGCTAAGAACCTTAAGAAGCAAAATTAGGGAATGTAACCTTTTGAAAAACCTCTTGAGCAATTTACAAATAAGGAATTTTGGTGAAAATCATTTATAACAAAAAAGGTATTAGGGATAAAGTTCCTTATTTTGAAAAAGAATTAATGGACCTCAAAAACTACATCAGAGAGAATGACTTAAATGACATGAATTCCAAAATTTGGCTACTCAGGCCGATATAGACTTGAAAATGGAGGGAAAAACTTATAACAAGCCTTTACTTTCTCTCTTTTTTTCTTTCTTCTTTTGTATCTCTCTCTCTCTTTCTCTTGAAAGTTTGCTAATGGATACAAATTCTTATTTAAGAATCAAGTGCTATAGCCATCTCCTTTCTTAGTAACCATGTAGGGCATGTCATATCTTTCTTATTCTTTGAAAATGTCTGATGTTGAGCTTTTTGGTAGGGCCTTATAATTTTAAACATTCCTTTTCTAAGGAATAAGTAACTCATAATTAGTCTAGTCAAAGAGAACTTCTTTACGCACTTTCGATCTAAATTTTGCTCTTGATTACTATTCCAAAAATTATAATCCAGTTTGCAAGTGATACACTTTGATTAATCTGTTAAGTCTTTTTTGGTTCAGTATAGTGCATTGGGCTTTTGGTCAAATAGTTTCAAAAGAGATTAATGAGAAGGCCTATTTTAAAAGAAATACTTTTATCCATCCCGGGTGTACAAGTCAAGTACCCTTAAGAAAACGAAAAAAAAAAAAAAAAAACTAGATGTATGCTTGCCTCAGTTTTAAAAATAAATTTTATTAAAAATAAATTATCCCTTAAAATCAAAAGAGCTTTTATCAAGCACAGGAGGTACTATGGGTAGAGAGGTCTTATGTGATTCAAGATGGACATGAAGGTTTTGTATTCGTGATTTGAAGTGTGATTCTAAAATAAATATGGGGTTTTGTGTTTGTGGTTGAGAATGTGATCCAAATCCTTGTGTTTTTAAAGTAGTTCAAGCTTTTGGACCTTATTTGGTTAGGGCTTTTTTCAAGCCCAATGTTCGGGTCTTTCTTCCTTTTTCTTTCTTCTGGTTTTTTCCTCTTTTCTCTTTTTTCTTTCTTTCTCTTTTTTTTTTCTTTGCCCCATTATTTCTTTCTTTTCTCTCCCCAAAAGTAATTATCTCTTTTGTCAAGTTTTTGTCTTTAGATGAATCAAGGCCCTAAATCCTTGGGTTCCAAGTGTATGAGCTTAGGTAAAATATGTGTAGTCTCTAGGTATCTGAAAAAATATTAACTCTTTTTCAAAGGGAACAATTTATCAAAAACAAAAGTTATCCTTGAATTGTTATTATTAAGGTAAGCACAAACCAATTTTATCTTTCTCTTCTAATCAATGACCTTAACCTCCAAATTGCCCCATTACGGGGTAGTTCTTAATGGGGTTTACATTTCAAAGCACTCCAAATTGGTTCAAAGGGATTAACAAAGGATAATTGTGTTAGGGATTTGAAAATAAATACCTAAATTCATTCGATCTGCGTATTAAATTCAAAATGGATCTCTTTTAAGAAATGAGTCCAAAATATCATCACTATGATGTCTCTTATCTCTCAAAATGTTTAAGGGTTAGTGTATGGGATATAGCTTGCCTCTCTTCATTCTAAACCTTTTAAAATGAGTTACCAATTCCCTAAGTAGGGATTGACTGACTGTAAAGTGGAGATTGACCTTACTCCCTAATTTCTAAAAATATGCCTTAGTTGTGAAAACAATAACTTTCACTCGATTTGAGTTTAAAATGAAATTTCAAAGACCAAATACCCCATACCTTTCGCGTTCTCGCTTAAATTGCCCCAGACATATATGTCTTAACGCCCCTTGGCTTCTATCTGTGATTTACAACCCGATTCTTTAAAATTGAATAAGCCAACATCAACGTCTTTTGATATGGAAGGAACTATGAATTGCTCCTCTTTTTTGTACTAAAGATCAAGCTTAGGATGGTGTTTCATGACTTCGTATTTTGACTTGGTTCTTAGTTGGACTTGATGGATTAAGAGTTTTAAGTTGGTTCGCCTACCTTGATGGGCTAAGGGTTCATGTTTAGTTAGCCGACTTGATGGGCTATGTGGTTTATATTTATCCTAAGTCTCATAAGGATTTGTAATCGTTAGCAACTTTTTTTTTTGTTTCTTTTTTTCCTTTTTTTTTTATTCTTTTTTTTTTATTGAGAGAGAAAAAGAGATAAGGCTTTATTTTACAGAGATCGAGTGATCAAATTGTAAATGGGAGATCGCTTTCTTAGGATTCTATATAAGATTTACATATAGAACAACACTACTGAATGTCTATTTACAAAAGAGGAATTCTAAAAAATGAAGACTAAAAAACTAAAAGATCATGGCAAAAAGAAACAAAGAAAATTTCTAAATCCTATTTATTTTAAATGAGAAAGGTTACTTACAAAGTGCTAACCTATCCAAAAGAATAAATATTCCTAGCCGGTAAAATACTTCGCAAAATGGAAACTACCTAAAATTATTTTAAAGGTTTGATTCTTTTTGTTTTGTTGTTTTTGTTTTTTTTTTTTTTCCTTTTTTTCACTTTTGGTCACTTAAGTAAAGAAGTGTGGTATTTTGTAGAGTGGCAAAACCTAACTTTTAGAAATTATCAAGCATGAATATTTAGAGTAAAATGAAGACATACAGATGCAAGGAAATTTAAATCGGCAAGAGATCCTTAATGTAGCAAAACCTAACTAATTTTTATTAATCTTTGCCATTGTGAAGCTTTACATCACTCATTTCATTTGAAAAAGAATTCCTAAAGAAAGCACAAAAAATTATGTCATATTCTTCTTATGGCTATTAGGCTTGTCTTGAGTTTTCTTCCTCTTCCGAATTTTGGGAGCCTCCACTTCCTTGCCCTTAATCCTTTTTAGCTATGCTTCTAATGCTTTTATCTTCTGATGATACTCCCCATAGCGGGTTTTTCGCTCTTACTCTCTTTCACTTGCTTTCTTGGGTTCAACTTCAACTTCAACTTGAACTTCTTCTTTCTCCTTTGTCTCTTCCATATCTTTTAGCTTCTTCAGTTGGTGATAAAGAAATCCTTTGGTTATCTAACTTTTGCCTGGTATCCCCTTAGTAGTAGGGGTAGTCTTCCTTTTGCACAAAAGAGCATGGATGCTTAGAAGTTTGGCCACTTTGTTAACCACTAACACGTTGGTGTTATGAAAGTCAAGTGAGACAATTTCTAATAATGGCCCTAAAATCATGTCTTGATTGAGTCCATTAGCTAGAAGGTATTCGGTACAGAGGTTAAAGCCGATTAGAGGTATTGCCTTGAAAACTTCACATTCTTTGACCATGTCCCTGCTCGCAAACCATCTAAGTGTCCATAATAGTTCTTCGGCTTTCATACCTTAAAATTATTAGACCTAGTAATGGGTGGCTATGTCTTCAAGCAACTCAATTCTCTCTTCAAAAGACTTAATGAGGTCGCATCACTGTGTAAAGTCGGCTCTATTGAAATCACGTTAGTAGCTTCTCATGTGGCTGACAAATCGGATTACAAGTAGAACCGTATTGGTCTTCAGATCCCCGCATTTCTGCTTTTTGAGATGATTTAGCAATCAGATTTGTTCAACCAAGAGGATAAGGACATATGACTTCCCTTCAAGAGACTAGGTTACAATTCCTACAACTCTAAAGTGGACCCAACATCTATCGTCAAGGAATAAGATGGTGTTGAAGACTACCAAGATATAGGCATTGACTCAGTGCTGATGTCAGGCTTCCAGGTTTGCATGAAAAATATCCTGCTTATCTTTATGCTTTAACTCGATAGAAAACCAGTCAATGACATCCTCTATCTGAATAGTCTTCCCCTGAACCAAAACCTGGTTTATCTCAGCTTTTCTGACCCTCAACAATTTACTAAAGATCTTTGGTGCGGCAGCTTCTAAGTCTAGGATGTAGATGTCATCTGTAATAACAAGGGCTCATAACAACTGGGAGTACTCTTCGAGAGTTTGGCTCAATTGATGTAAGCCAAGGTGGAAAGCAACTGATTCAGGCTCCCTTAGATGTATTAAGACCCGCACTAAGGTAATATTCATAAGGATCCTCTATAGAGGGATAGGATAGGCCCAACCTTATTCTTAATAAATTCTTGCTTATCTAGGCTGAAAAAGTCAAAACCACATCTAGAGTAATCTTAAAGGCCAGTAAGGTGGATGGACATGGATTTCTTCGAAAGCTCCTTGACTTGATCTAACCATACCTATCTAAAGAAAAATTAAAATTACAATCAAAGTCAAAGTCTATCCTAAACTTTATATAGAATTATTACAAGGAAATATTACAATGAGACCATTCAGGAAAATGCAAAGAAATATAGCTTCACAATTGCCCTGATCCGTCTAGGTCTGCCACATTATGAGTTCTTGTAATTTTTTGAAAAAGGTTTTCATGTATGCAAAAGGTGAGTTCTAAAGGTCATCAAGTTCTGTGACCACCGCATTTTTCAAAGTAATGATTCTATAGTCACATCTAAACTTGAGTAAGGTAGCCTAATCGATCCTAGAAGGTCGTTGCCCCATAATATCCAAAGCTTACACAATAGCCCTCTTCTTAAGGTTTTAAGACGACCTTATTCAAACCATATCTACCACACATTTATGATACAAAAAATAGAAAAAAAAAACCCCTAAAACGACCCGCTTAGATGAGTTGCAACACACATGTTAGTACAACAATGAAATAAAATAAAAAATAATCAACTCAAGTATATATTTTTTTTTTAAATAATCCTAATTTTGGAAAAATCTAGTTGCTCGCCCTCTTGACATTGCCAATGGAGTCGCTAATCTGTCGAGCTTGATTTTTGGTTTTCTTTTTTTTATTTTATTTCCCACTTTTTGATTAATACTAAATCCTAACCTATTTAATATCAACCCTCAATTGGAGAAAATGAGAAAATTCAGTTCTTTTAGAGTTACCAACTAACCGGAGTTGGGAAAAAAAAAAAAAGAGAAATTGTAATCAATTGGGTTTATTAATTACAATTTAGCTATCAGTCTTCGTTTTCAATATGATAAAAACTAGAGGATTCCAAATTCGGGAGCTACATATTAAACCTTAATAGGTACTACTATCACTTTTCCAAAATTAGACTTATTTCCAAATTATCCTTTTTTAATATTTTTAAGAACAATAAAAATAAAATAAAATAAAAACCTAAGTTTTTACAGATATTTATATTGCTCTAAAAGTATCTATGTACCTACTAGTCGAGATCAAACCTGCTAGTCGAGATCAAATGTCCTTAATTCTTTCCGAAAGCTTTAATATATTGGTTTATTTTAATTTTTAAAAACTGATCAAGTTTATGAGTTTAATTGATTATTTTGACCAAAAAAAAGGTATTAACTTAAAATTTTATTTTATGGAAGATTCTCTAAAGGGAAGCCCTAGTTTTAAAAAAAATTCTTAATTTTTATTTTTAGAAAACAACTTTTCCTAGGTATTTTTAAACCAATATATTTTTTCCTTTTGTATATTTTAAATTCGACTACCAAAAAAATCGTTAAATAAATAACAACATAATAAAATAATTAAAAAAAAAAAAAAAACAAAGAAACCGAAGCTACAAATGGATTAAGGGCCTAGGCCAAATCTGGACTAAGTCAGGTCTGGGTCGGATCCGGATCAGAGCTCCACTATGCACGGATCCGGATTGTTGTCAAGCCAATAGCTGCAATCGAAACAGCTCCGCACGGCAATTTGTAGGGGCTATATGGAGTGGGTAATTTCACTTTTGTGAGCTTTTTATTAATGAAAAGAGGTTCTGTGGTGGTGCGGTGGTGAGCGTGATTGGATGTTGCGGTCGTGTATGGACAGGGGATGTTGGCACGCGACAGTAGAGCGGTGACGGTGGTTGAGTGGTGTTTGCTAGGCGCGTCGTGGATGGGGCTCTACTGCAGTGGGAATTTGGTTGCTGTTGTGTGCTGTTGTTGGGTTTGTTTCCGCAGTTGCAGGTGTGTGTGCGGTATAGTATCACAGGGGTAACGTGGGGGCTACTGTCGCGTGTTGCTACAGTCAGCTGGGGTCGTTACTGCTGTAATCAGTTGGGGTTTGTTGTAAGGGCTGATCAGTGAAGTGCACTCAGTGGATGGTGAGGGTTGGATACACAGTGAAGAGAGTTGGTTCTGGCGGTGGAGGTTTGTTAGCTGAGTGTATTCTACTGTACTGAATGAAGATTGAGTGATGTGCTAGGCAACAGTGTTCGGCCTTATGGTGAAGTGCTATGGTGTGAACTATGTGGCACTGTGAGCGAGTCAGGCGTGAGAGTGAATGGCAGTCTGTGAGTGAATTTGTGTGTGCGTGGACTGTGTAAGTGAATTGTGAGTGTGTTGACATGGGACAAGCAGGCAGTGAGGGCTGTAAGCATGTATTGTTTCTGTATTGGGGACTACTATAAGTTGCGGCAATGCTGGTCGTGTGCTGTGACTGAGTGATGAAGGGACGATCGAATGTAAGCTGTTCACGTGATCGGCGTGATGCTGGATCTGTTCACGTGATCTACAGTAGAGTGTCGCTTGTGGATTACCGCTTGGTCGTGTCCTGTAATGCACATGAGAAAGGGATGGTCGAGGGTCTGAGCTGTGCGTGGCTAATCGGTGGGGAGCGTGAATCCTACGAATCAAAATCTAATTTGACGAGATTCAAAAGATTTGAATCCAACTAGTAACAGATCTTTTATATCAATTTAAATCTAATGTAATAAAAATTAAAATCGGATTTGAATCCTACGAATTTTTATCATATCAAATTTAAATATAATTCTATTAGATTTAAAAGATTCGATAAAATTTATAATTAGACTTAAATCTCATACACTCAACTAATTTTCGCAAATAAAAGAAAAAATAAAAAACACATCTGTGTCTGGTGACATTTTAACCTATGATCCCAAACTAAATTCAATACAATATTTAAGTACTTATCTGTTAAGCCATTAACTTGTATCTTATCGTTTAGTACAATTAAACTGTACTTAAAATATATGACCCTTTAAAATAAAGTTATTTAAAATGAATTAGATTAAAACCATTGACCCTAAAACATTTTATTTTCTAAAAACTTATTTTCTTAAAAAAATCTTTATAATTTTTTCATTTTTTTTTTTGAGAAATTTTTCATCTTTTTTTTCATTTTTTAATTTTTTTGAATTAAGACCCTATAAAACAAAAAATTAGAACTATGAGAAGACAAAAATGAAATGTCTACAATTACCTAATCTAACAACTCATTAACACATCAAATCAACAAATTAAACCCTAGAAGTACCATAAAGAACATAATAATCATACATATGCATAACCCTGCAACTTTGTTTCATTAAATCTTCAAATTAGTGCCTTTACCCATTTTTAATTAACATGATATTCTCATTTAATTACATTCAAGCACATGATCAAGAGAGTAGAGCCCTATGCTATGATTTACGTCACTTACAAGCAAGGATCCAACATTTTCATCTAAACCAAGCATTATTTGACCTAATAAATTACTTATCCTAATCATTTAAGCTCCTAAACACATTAGATCTTCATGTTAAGTAAATATTGATTGTTTACCTCAAGAGCTCACACTTCTAGTATTCTAATGTAGGAGCAACACCTATTTCAAGGATTGTAAGACTAGGTTCTTCAACCTCTAAACTAAAATCTAAGATTAAAATATCTATTTAGTACCATAATTAAAGCTTAAATAAAAAACTAAGTAATTTTAAGGAAAAATTCAAGATTGCTTACCCTTCTCCTTTGAAGTCTATGCCATCACTTAAAGTTACAAGAACCCTTAACTCTTTCCTTTATTCCTCTAATCAAACCAAGGAAAGAAGCTAAGTTAGTAAGTGTACTTAGTAGAAATTAAGGTTTGCTAAAAGGGTTTAAGGCTCAAAACCTTAAGTTGATTAGGGGTTATGACTTGCCATGTGTCACAAATCAATTTTTACTAACTTTTCTCAAATAGTATCGAGATAACCTTATTAAAGCTTTAGTTTGTCCCATGGTTGTTAAAATTTTTATTTAACTCCTACAATTCTACAATTCTGTGATTTTACAATTTTATGAATTGCTTACTAGTTAAAACCCACATAAAATCTTTTTTGAGAAAATTCTGATAGAATTCAAATTTGAATCTTTAAAATCAGTAGAATCTCGATTCTACATAATTGGATAGAAATATATGATACTTTGGCTTGATGGACTTTAGAGTAACCTATTATTTTATTTGCAACTTAACAAGCTCATCATTTGTAGCCCCTTGTTTGTTTTTTCAACTTAGAAAATCACACTTTCAACATTCCTTTTTTCTTTCATTTCAACAACACAACCACGACTTCATGACTTTAATCTTGACCAAGATGAAGTACAAATTGGTATTTCAAAATACTTAGAAGACCTAGATATAATTGATAGCAATATTAATAAGAACTTTGATGATAATGATGACTTGATGATGATGGTGATGAGAGAGATAGTAGTTTTGATAATGATTTATAGTAATTTTGTACTTTTATTAATATTTTATGGATTTGTATAATGATTTATCATTTATACTTAATTATTTATATTAAACTCATATTATAACTAAAATTTATGATGAATTTCTTTATTTCTACCATGCATCTTAAGATTGACTATTGCATGCATATTTACTATTTGTAAAAAGTAATTTTATATAGGTTGTACAATCCTAAGAATTCCATTCTACAAAATTATTCTACCTAGCGATTTTACGTAAAATCTCAATTTTGACAACTATGATTTATTTGAACTTTAATTTAGACTTTATTTAGACTCATCGATGCTCTAAAATATCGATTGGATTGTTTAAACCAAAAAGTTAATATTTGTTGTTGAAATCGAGTGTAAAAGCAAAACGATCATTTTTCAAAAGTTGGCCGTACAATTTAAGATTCCTTCTTAAATGACCTTCCATAATTCCATTTTTAATTTATTAAATGATTTATTGATTTTTGGGTATTTTAGCAAATATAACATAATATTATAATATATACATACATACATATATATTATATAGAGATATATTATTCAGCTAGTCTAGAAAATCATATTACAAGGTCTAACACTTACTTTACAAGTTTTGACCAACTTAAATTTTACTTGATTTGTATCGTTCTAGAATGCACGAAAGATCTTGTCTTTAAATAATAGTAGATGTCAATAGCTTTATGACAATATAAGGTTTGCTAAACTCGTATATCACATGCGAAAAAAACAATGCACGTTGGAAATTATTAGATATAAATACATTTTAAATTTTTTAAAAAAATATATCAATTAAGATAAATCAAAAATTAATTTTTGATAAATTAATTAGTGAAGAGACACTAATTACATTAAAACTAAATTACAATCACCAGAATGTAATCAAAACTATATATAGACACCAAAATGAAAAAAAAAAAAAAAAAGAAAAGAAAAGGAGGAGGAAGAAGAACAACAACAAGAGGAAGAAGAAACGAGGGTCATTAAGTTCCCTGCTAATGGACATCAAATTGAAAAAACAAGCACCAAGGCTAATGGAAAATAAAAGTTTAGTCACCAAAGAGATAGTTTATATAAACATTTTGGTGCGATGATAATGAATAGGGCTAATGGATAAGCAGATGACTCAAAGCTTATCGTTGTGCAAGAACCTGTTTGTATATAATAATCAAATGGAATGGGAAAGTTGCAATAATCTGGACTCGAAAAGCTCAATCCTCTACGTTTTAGGGAAGAGGCAAGTTTCGATGGAGCTCCTTCGTACACTAGCTATTTCTTAGAGCGGTGGAAGATGAGGTTGTGTCTAAGAGAAATGGCATATTTTGTGGTATATCAATGATTGCTGGATAATTAGCCCGCTCTGGATCAGTAGAGGTTGTCTTTGAGATGATGAATAAGCATATAATGGGAGCCCCTAGATTGCCAAGAAGATGTTAGAGAACTCATTTGCCTTCCTACATATTACTAGTTTTTTAAGGATGCATGTGTTGACTCAATTGGATTACAAAGTTGATATCTAGCCTAGTAATGGCAAGGCAAGTGCTACAATGCACTTACGGTTTCACGATAAGCTATATAATGAAAACGACTGAAAGTCATGTGCACTAAGCTAACTCTGGGGTGACAAACAAGTACAGTGGGTTCATTGAGATGTGGCTCTTTGGCCCACCAAGCGATCACCCCATGCTGGATTTAAAAAAAAGAAAAAAAAAAAAAAGGGTGTAAAACCCAATCAAGTTGCCACCCCGTGGCCGAATTTTTAGTTTTGTATTCATTTAATATTAAAAAATACATATAAGCACCGTATATCTATCACGTGAATATTACCCGGTAAATAACTGCTATATCAATTGAAGCTAACATTTGATCGCCCATCTTAATTACTTATTAAAATATTTATTCTTATTTATATTTCTTAAAACGTTAACAATCTATTTTAACTCATTATAAATGCTGATCCTTTTTGGTATGATTCTTCCATTTAAAATATACATACAATATACACTTCTTTCCGTTTTAACAATATTAAAAAAGATAAAAGATTAACTTTTTTTTCGAATTTAGAGGGGGCGCACGCCCATCCAGCCACCCAATATCCCATCCAGACGCAAGACTCTTCTAGGGAGAGCTGTTTTTGTGTAAATGAGAAAATACGATTGACGTCTTTTAAGAAGTTGTTGCCGTGGATGAGCTCTTCAATTCTTCGAAATTCCAAGGCTTTTTAAATGGCTTATAACCCACATGAAGGCTGCAGCTTTGCAGCCTGTGAGATGAAATGACTAGCGTTGCATTATTTAGCCGGTTGCAATGCAGCGGCTTTCATTTTATGTTTTATTAAGTGTCAGCAAAACTCCTGTGCCCGACCTTGAATCCATCAAGTCCACCCACAGGTCAAGATCTATCGCATAGAGAGTCTGAGCAGAAAACCTACCAGGACAATGTCCTAGTCGGGGCACAAACAGACCTGTTCCATGTCTACGTCTAATTGTGTCTTGTGTGCTGGTTTCGGTTTTAACGAAACCAATAATGGAGTATAAGTTAATTCCCATGTTTGGTTAAACCTTTAGACCATGTCGGCCATAGCTAGTATGCCGAAACAAATACGACTAAAGTCAGTTGAAACCAATATCAGTATAAGGACATGAATTCGCTTTCCGCTTTATTTTTTAATTATCCAGTACCATGAGCCATGGTGACATTGTAAATACCGTAAAGCATATAATTACTCATACACCTGAAACCAAGCTAAACCGGCTGGAAACTATCTATTCACGGGCCAACTGAAGGTTGAACCGTGATTAGTCCGATTAATCACGGTTTCAAGCTAGTTCAGTAGCCTCAGTGGTTCAAGCACCGGTTTGTTAACTCTTGAGCCAGTTTCTTTTTTTTCTCTTAATTTTATTATTTATATTAATAATTTCTAATTTTTTATTAATTTCCAAATCAATTTTTTTAAATAATAAATTTTAATGTCGTGTATATGATTACCTAATATTTCTGATTAAAATTTTACTCCATTTAGAAATAATTAGTAAAGTTAATATCAATATAATATTGAAATAATAAGTGGTATCAAGCAAAGTAAGAAAGGTTATAATGGATAAATAATTTTCCTTGATTGTGGAATTGCAAATTATAGTAGAGAAATAAAATATAATGCCACTATTAATTGTAAATCGTTGTAGAAAAATAAAATCATCTCTCTCTTTTTCCTTTAATTTTTTTTTTTAAAGAGAAACAAATTTTTTTGCATTTGGTAAAAAAAAAAAAAAAGATAGACCAAACCAGCTAGTTCAATAGCAGACTGACCCACTGATTACACGACTCACCTAGACTCTTGAGGTCTGGCAGTTTAAAGGCCGGTTCGTAGTACAAAACCAGCCTATGAACGGGTCTAATTACACAATCTACCTCATAAAATATTCTAGCGGTAATGTATACCATCAACTAATGTCTAGTCTTTGAGAAAATTACAATTCTTTAGATAAATTTCAATTTTTTTTTCAAATGGAAAAAAATATCAATTTATATACTTAGATTTTCAACCTTTGATACTCTAAAAAAAAGAAGGGAGAGAGGCAGTTGCATAGCGCAACCCTCTAAGATAGCTAGGTTTTTTCCCTAACAAATTTTTTATAATTTTCTTTTAGTTTATTGTAATATTTTTTATATTATTTAATTAAATTTATTTAATAATATTATTTTATTAAATTAATTATTATGGAACATGTGTCCTTTTATTAATATTGAGAGAGAGAAATTAAAAAAAAAAAGGTATATAAATTATCAAAGGTTGATTAATCAAGTATGCAAAGTGCAATTCATCCTTCTTTTTTCTCTTTCACTTTAAACAATGAAATTGCATAAAAATTTAAACAAATATGAATATATATAATTATCGAGAAAAGATTTATTGAACAGTAAGCTTTATGTGTATGTAGATGTATAGATAACTATAACTATCATATACTTCCAATTTTCAAGGAGGAAATTAAATTAGTAATTTAGCATGTTACGCCCAAAAACTCCCCTTTTCCGTTAAATACTATGGATGAAGAAGCTTCGACTCTAAGTCGTCACATTATTAATTTAGGGTTTTTATATTGACACATTTGTCTTTGGCTTCTAGACCTTTATGATAGATTACTCGTCAGAATCTCTAGATCTGCCCATACTTGCGTTGACATTTCTTGTCAAGAAAAGCATAGTCCTCATCGATATCATTGTTAAACCCTGCATTGTGGTTTTTTCTATGATTGTGTTGCTATTTGCACATAAGTTTATGTTCTTGCCGACTATTCTCAAACAATTTGCCGAATCTTTGTGCCTGCCACAGCGACAGGATTCTTTGGTTTTCCTATAAAAATCTAATTGCCACCTTGGGTATGTGTATCCATTTTTTGCATGTAAAGATATATCCAGGTTTGTCTCATAAGCAGAAGCAGCTTCTTTAGTTCAGGTGTTCTTCCTGATCCACTGATCAGCCGCGAACTTAATCTGCAGCTGGTGCGGTTTGTGTCGATCGGTTCAGTTTTGCATTGGAAAATTCGGTGTGTGTTTTTCTCTTATATAGAGGTCCTATATGGATCGTTTTTTTTTTTTTTTTTCTTTTATATCTAATCTATATCTATTTGAAATTTGATATTTGAAAAAATTATTTTATCTGTTTTTATTTTAAAATTATGATGAAGATGCTAATTAAAGTATTAAAATTAGAAAATGAAAATTCATTTTAAGAGAAAAGATTCAAAAAAATATATTTATACATTGAAAATAATTATTTTAATTAGTATTTTTGAAAAAAATACATTTTCATATTTTTGTTATTTTATTCTTGCCAAACATAGAAATTTAAATAGATAACAAGAAGATACTAATGAAATGGAAAAAGGATAAACCAAGCAAAACCATAATATTGTCATGATATGATCTCACTTTCATTCTTTTAATGATTCATAACATGTGATCATTATGGACATGATGGGGATGCTGTTCAGAAGTTAAAAAAAAAAAAAAAAAAGAGTTTGATACCAAGTTTTCTTATTCCAAAGTAGTCTTTACACCTATAGTACTTTCAATCACATTGTAGTGGGCCAAGTTTTTATTAGGCTAAGCCTATTATTAATTTGTTATTAATCAATTATTTATTTGAGAAGTAACAGACTTACGGAGTCTTATTTATAATTAAAATGACTTATGGAGATTTGATTTGGTGACTTTGAAATAGTGATCATTGAATCAATTTATTCACTCTTCACTTTTCTCAAATAGACTCACATACTTAATAAAGCAAACTACTAACCTTTGACTCATAATAAGCTCATCAAGATGATCTTGAATAACTCGATCATTGATCATTGGTATGATCTAACGGTTACCATCAAAGTTAAGAGTTTATAAATATCTCCCTTGTCATAGGCATATTTAAGCTGTTGAAATTTTCTACCCTTCCTCCCAACTATTTCTTTCCAAAATATCTATGCAAGAATATAGCATTGATCGTCCGAGGTCACGTGTACAGTTTCCGCATGACAACCTTATCTAGAATCTTGCCTCTACACACACTGCCACGTATTTTAGACTTCGCATTTTGATTTTCTGCTCATATGCTGAAGGGTAGAACTTAGAAGCGTACTTGCTGACGAGTCAACAGTTTGTTTAACATGATCACTTTTGCTACTATGCAGTTGAAATTAACCAGAAATGATGCACCAGATGGACCGAAGCATTAACATAAGAAAGTGAATCTGCAGGCGAAATTTACAGAGCAACAAGGGAAAGGAAGTCCCAGTTAACACCAGAAATATCAAGATATGGAGGAGGAAACGGAGAAAAAGGAGAGGACTAGACTACTTTCATCTTTCAATCTGTTTTCATTCGCTGATTCTTATGATTATCTGCTTATGTTTGTTGGCACAATAGCTGCTGTCGGAAATGGGTTCGCAATGCCAATCATAAGTATACTGTTCGGGGACCTGATTGATTCAGCTGGAAAAAGTTTTAACATCCAAGTTGCAGTACATGAAGTCTGTCAGGTTTTCCAGTTTTCTCAGCTTTATTACTTTCCCAGCCTTACTTTCGACAGAAAAATTTAAGAAAGAAAATAAAAAAAAAAAAAAAAAAAAAGAGGAAAGATAAGACGGATTGAACTTACATATGAATGCATCTTCTGGTAGTTTTTTGACATAAACAAAAAGGGCACTGCATATACAGTTTCGATTTTTCTGTTTGTGGGCTTCAAATCTTTGCATTATGAGTGATCAAATATGCATTTATATATTTTGAGCTATCAAATATGAATTTTTACAAGTCTCGAAAGCTATGAAAATTCATATATTATATTTGTTAAGGTCATTATAAACTAATAATACGAATATTGCTTCCAAGAAAGTAAATCTTGATTGATTTCTCCTTGTCCAAAATTATAATAGAACTAGTAAGGTATATTAAAAAAATAAAAAAAAGATGTGATTTCTTTTCAAGGTAGCACTAAGATACAATGTTAAGAAACAACTATATTATCTTTTATAGGGGTGACATGCTACGTGATGAGTGATTAATGTTCTATTATTATATTAGAATACTTAATGACATCCATACATATATATGCATTCTCACACACAAAAACACATATATATGGTGTTTATGTTATTAGAATCATAAATGTCTAAAATTTCATTTTTCTTTGCATTTCAATGCTCAAACTTTCATCTACTTCCTTTTTTTTTTCACTTTCATATTTTTGCATTTTGTTATAATGTTGAATAATAATAGAAAAACAAAAAGCCATTTATTTGGAAGGTATATATAGTAAACAAATCGAAAATATAAAAATTTCAACATTCAATTGCCAAAAATTGAAAGTTAGAAAGTGTTGCCCCAAAAAACATAATTTAAATAAAAATTTTGACCTTCTATATTGTAATAAGCATTTCAAAATTTGGTATTCAAATATTCATGATTTCATTTAATATGAAATGGATGATTTTTGTTTAACATATACTTATTTGTAGCAAATAACCCTAGCCAGCGGGTCCCATTTCCAAAACTTGCTCTGGTAAAGTAGGGCTTAAGGTAAAGCATATTTTGTATCACTCTAAAAATTATAGATTAAGATATACAGATATGATACTTGAGGAATCTCATACCTATTTTATAGATCGTTCTAAGTAATAATGCTAAGCATAATAGAATATAATATTTTTAACTTAATACGTATTCAAGTCCTAATCCCATTTCCCCACTGAAGATAAATCACCGTGTTTTAGTCAAATTGTTTGAAGTTTGTTTGATTTTATTGTATTTTGTTTTTCATCAAATGTTCTTAGATTAGTAAAAATACTCAATAGATTTGGTGTTGTGATTTATCTTGTGCAAGTATACCCAAACGTTACATAGATTTTAGCCTTAAAATAGCATGATTTGGAATTATATTATTAGGTTCAAGATGTATAGGTCAGTAATAAATATATGATTAAAAAATATGTATTGGAGATTACGATATTGATAATTATGTACTAGTTACATATATAGTGGAAATTTTGATAAAATTTAATTGATGAGAAATTTGTATGTTTATTATCAAAATTAATAAATATTATATAAATATAAATTAGATAAAAAAAATTATCAAATACCATTGCTACATTTCATCTTCAAGATAAAACATATCTATTTGTATTAATATCACGTTTTTAAGATATAATACCAGTACAAGACTTATGTTGCAAGATAAGACATTAATATTTGTATAACATAACTATATCGTATCTTCAAAATATTACACAAGTATAAATAGTTTACAATGCATTATAGCAATGGTATTTTAATAATAGTGTTACTTGATTTGGAAAAATAAAAAAAAAAAAACCTTTAAGAAAAAAATGAATAGAAACAAAATTATAATATATCATTGATAATAGAAACCAAACCATAAGATATGGCAACATTACATGATGTACTAATAATATATTTAATATTATCTAAACTTTTTGCACTATCTACTAATGTTATTGAATTCGATCCAAATGATTGATCTGGATATATAAAAAGATTAACGATTAAAGAGATGAACTGGATTTAATTGCCTTTCAATTGAGGTTAAACTAAGGTTGAATCGAATCGATTTTATGATTGGATCAAGTCAAATCAAATTGAACATTAGAAATCAACCCGGGTTCAACAACATTGCTATCCACATTAATTATCCTTGTTATTAATTATTTTAAATAGCCATTTTTTTACGAAGTTTAAACACATATGATAAGAACTTAACAAGTTAAAATGGACCACCCATATTGTCATTAAAATTATGAATGATAAAATTATAAACATGTACTTCAATTTTTTTTTTTTCCCCAAGCCTTCAAATTTTGTTTCTAGTCTTTATTTCTTTCATTCCTGCCTTCCCCGTCGATCTAAAATGTCTCACAAATCATTATTTATTCATGATAAATGAAATCGTGAATTTTTTACATGTTTATTTTGTTTTGTATTTGCAATTATTAGGTTGTTTTAAGATGTAGAGCTTGACGAAGTATTTATTCAAATTAAAGTTTCAAGGAAATTATCGGAAAGTTATATGAACTTTTTAACTTTTTGCGGATCACTAATTCGGTTTTTCTTTTGCATTTTTTTTTCTTTTGGCAATTTGATTTCTGTATTTTACGATCAATAGATCTTATATCTTCATAATTTTTTCCCAGCTACCATCATATTATAATTGTTCGAGAGGACGATATCAAGCTAATCCATCCCCATTAAGAGATCATTTTTTATCGATCATATTATAACAATTTCAACAAACAAATACCTAACCACTTAATTATATTTAATATTATTATAAAAAAGGCATCATTTAATTTGTATAATATCAATACTACCTAAACTTTGAATTTTTTTTTTAATTTATATCTAAAATTTAAAATTGTTAGGATGAAGTTTTGACAAGTAAAAACTTAGGTGAGTATGATAATTACTAATTAGTTATAAAGTTGAAGAACACGGAATGCTTAGGTTGTAACGATGGCATTATCCTTTATTATTTTGAAAAGTTGAATCGCCTGGAAATTGAATTCAAGACCTTCTCCCTCATATCATGTTAAGTTCACCTTCACAACTACACAATGAAATTTAAACTTAAACTTATAGATACAGTGTAAAATTTAGACATATTGCTTAATATCTCACTTGTGAGTCGGCATCAAGATCAAGTGAACAATTTGATTGAACAGGATTGGAACGGCAGCATACAGATTCCACATCCATAGTTTGAAGAAGTAGAAATGATACAAGTTTTTACGTTTTGATTGAGGAAAATTGTACATAAAGAAAATTAGGGTATAAAGAGAAGGGGAATTGAGAGAGAATGAGACTTTAGAAGACTTCTGTTGCAGTTCCACCCACCCCCCCCCCCCCTGAATATATGTGTTGTTTACATTATACTATCTAGGATCTAATTGGTTAATTCCATGGAATAGGGTACAATGGACTATAATTTACTCTTATTTTCTTGAGAGCTGAGGAAGTAGATTATAAAATGTCTATGGACTGCTTCAATCCTATTAGTTAATAGGATTAGAAACAACAAAAATCTCCTTCAAAGTGATAGCAAATTGGATACAATAGAATCCTATTTCGTGAAATTAATCAAACAAGGCTTTTCAAATGCCCGGTACCTCTTTTATTTTTGCTATATACACTATCATATTTAATATTTATACTTAACGATCAAGTTTAAATAGATATATGATTTTGAAAATTCTCCCATATCAGGTGTCTCTAAAATTCTTCTACCTGGCAGTGGGCACAGGCTTGGCTTCATTTCTACGTAAGCAATGGACTCTACTCTATTTCATTTTGTAAAATAGCAGTTTGGACCTGACCTATACAGTACATAGTCAAGTAACTTTAAATATGCACCATGATTGGTACGTGGTTTTCAGAGGTGAGTTGTTGGATGCTCACGGGTGAGAGACAGGCTGCCCACGTAAGAAGTTTGTACCTAAGAGCTATATTAAGACAAGACATTGCATTTTTTGACATGGAAGTTACTACAGGAGAAATAGTAGCCAGGATGTCAAGTGATACTATTCTGATACAAGATGCCATGGGTGAAAAGGTTTTTGCTATTTGCTTTGTAGAAAATGTTGTCCTGTTAATTCATCATTTCTTGTTGCTATCTACTCTATATGATTATCAAAGATCATCACAATCTGTTAACTAATAGCTTTTACTAGAAGGTAATAATAGGCAATGATGGTAGCAACAGGTGACCAATACTGTTTTCATTTCAAAAGGGGAAAATCGTTTTGATTATTTTCCTTTCACATTTTTTGTAGTTGCTAATCAGCTCGATAAGCTTTTGATTGCTAGTTGTTACCATAGGTGCCTACCATCACCTAAACTAGAAACCATTTTCATCTGCAACCACTCATTATCACTACAATGTAATTAGACAATTGTGGAAATTAGATTATAACAAAAATGTGTGCAATAAGAGTTGAAAATGTTTTCCATGAAACAACCACTGTAAAGCAAATTTCCTGGTGCCATTTATCTACGTTGCATTATGTGCAAAGTTAATAATTGTGCCTTCATTTGAATTTTTATCGTGTACCCATTTCTCAGGTTGGGAGTTTTATACAATTCTTAACAACATTTGTTGGAGGTTTTGCTGTAGCTTTTGCGAAGGGATGGCACATGACCCTTGCCATGTTAGCAACCATCCCACTTCTAGCAATTTCGGGTGCCATCACGGTCAAGTTCATGGCCAGGCTTGTGTTTAATGCACAAGATTCTTATGCTACAGCTGCAACGGTTGCAGAACAGACAATTGGCTCAATACGAACAGTAAGCAGAAGAAGCAACACTAGTGATTCTTGAAACTATACATATCCATAAGTTTAAGCATTTAGATCAATTGTTATTGAACATCTATTGAATAAAATTTTTAAATTGGCTGATTGTGATCCGAATTCAAGATTGATAGGATACTTTCTTATATAAGAATAAGTAATGTTACATGTTATCTTGATAGGTTGCATCATTTTCGGGTGAGGAACAGGCAATAGGAAAGTATAACAGAGCATTAGATAAAGCCTACAAATTCGGTATATGGGAAGGTCTGGCAGCTGGATTGGGGTTTGGCACGGTATCATTCATCTTTTTCTGCAGTTATGGATTTGCAATATGGTTTGGAGGGAAAATGATAGTCGAAAAAGAATATACTGGAGGAAGCATCCTAAGTGTTATTTTGGCTGTGTTGCTTGGCTCCTTGTAAGTAGTGAAGTTCTTTTTTGTACTAAGAAAAGTTTCTTCTTTATATTGACTTGAATCGTTTGATTGAGGACTACAATTGATTTGGATCTTTCTCCCAGTTCTCTAGGTCAGGCATCTCCATGCATAAGTGCATTTGCTGCTGGACAAGCTGCAGCATGTAAGATGTTTGACACGATATCTCGGAAGCCTGAGATTGATGCTTATGACACCAAAGGCATGAAACTGGATGATATTTCAGGAGCCATAGAACTTAAAGATGTTTATTTTAGTTATCCAGCTAGACCAGATGAACAAGTGTTTTGTGGTCTGTCGCTCTCAATCCCTGGTGGTTCAACTGTTGCTTTCGTTGGAGAAAGTGGAAGTGGGAAATCAACAATCCTTAGCCTTGTAGAGAGATTTTATGATCCACAGGGTGGAGAAGTTCTCATTGATGGCATCAATATCAAAAATTTTCAGCTCAGATGGATCAGAACAAAAATTAGTCTTGTAAGCCAAGAACCTGTGCTGTTTTATGCCAGCATAAGGGACAACATCGCTTATGGCAAGGATGGGGCAACGGATGAAGAAATATTAGCAGCTGCGGAGCTTGCAAGTGCTGCCAAATTCATTGAAATGTTGCCTCAGGTTTCAACACAATACTTTTGCCTGGTTTGAGACTTATGTTTAAGAGCAAGTTTACTTGCTTTTGTAACTTTCTTTCCTATGCTATGCAACTGATAAGTCGAAATCTTCTTCCACATTACAGTTGCAAGAATCTCAATTATAGGTTTTAGATGCTGTTGAATTTAGCTTCACAATCAATGGATTCAAATATTTAAAACATACTGATTTGATATGGGCTTTTAGATGCTGTTGATATTGAAAAATTTTATATCTTACTCATCTCTCAGGGACAAGAAACCATGATTGGAGAGCATGGAATCAATCTTTCCGGGGGCCAAAAGCAGAGGATTGCCATTGCTCGAGCAATTTTGAAGGATCCGAAAATTCTACTTCTTGATGAAGCCACAAGCGCTCTAGATGTACAGTCAGAGAGGATTGTGCAGGATGCACTAGATAGGATTATGATTAATCGAACTACTATGATTGTAGCTCATCGGTTAAGTACCATAAAGAATGCAGATCAAATTTATGTCCTTCATCAAGGGAAGATCGTTGAAAAAGGTAAATGCACCATAACAACATTGTCGTCTCTTTTAAATATCCGATGATCATCCCAGTCGCTTGGAATCTCATTTTCTTTCAGAATCAGTTTCCCATCCCTAAAGGGTCATAAGCATTAGGACACTTCAGTCATTGTGTTAGGCTTACTTCAGAAATTATAACTTCATGCTTCTAGCTTTGTTTTTAAGAACTTCAAGCACTCCGCATTAATAAGAAAATTCTAATCACAATTCACAACTACTTTATTAGGTTCTCATTCTGAGCTACTAGAGAACTCTGATGGAGCATATAGCCAACTACTTCAGTTGCAAGAAAGTGCCAAAAAGTCTGACAAGGTAATATTAAATAAACCAAGGAATCGCCATACACCTGGTATCCCATCCTCAATCCTCAATCGTCATACACCAGGTACCCCATCCTCGATCCCCGGTTGCCATACACCCGGTACCCCATCCTCAATCCCATTTGGTGCATCCCCTCGATTTTTCCTTGCTGGAAACACGCCTACACATAAACATCGTACTTTGTTTTCAGTTCCATTTAGTCTATCCCCTAGTCTCAGCTTTTCTATGGTGACACCTGCAGCAGTCGTTGATAGTCCTGATACAGATAACTCACTTAAAAAAAAGGATTTTTCACTTCGCCGCCTGGCTTATCTTAATAAGCCAGAGGTCCCGGTGTTATTGCTAGGGACTCTAGCTGCTGCAGCCAGTGGCATCATTTATCCAATTTTTGGTTCACTTCTGTCTAGTATAATTAAGACCTTTTGTGAGCCAGGGCCTTTGCTTCTAAAACATACCAAACAATGGGCCTTGATGTTAGTTGCCATAGGTTCAGCAACTCTGCTGACAACTCCATCAAGCAATTATCTATTTGCTGTTGCTGGATGTAAGCTGATAAAAAGAATAAGGTCAATGTGCTTTAAGAAAGTGGTTTACATGGAGATAAGTTGGTTTGATGAAGATGAACACTCGAGTGGTGCAATAGGTTCAAGACTTTCAAGCGACGCAACAGCCGTACGCTCTTTAGTAGGTGATTCTTTAGGTATGCTTGTACAGAATTTTGCAACAGCAGCTGCAGGCCTGATCATCGCATTTGAAGCAAATTGGCAACTGTCCGCATTCATCCTCATCTTGCTACCTTTAGTTGGAGTTAGTGGATACATTCAAATGAAATCCTTGAAAGGTTTTAGCACGAATGCCAAGGTTTATCCCAAGACTCCTTTTTACCAAAGTCTTATACTTGGAACACTTATACTTCTAATCTCTTTTAAAGTAAGAACAAAATTAGCAAGAGCGATCTATACCTCATGCTGAATGTATTTTCTATAAGCAAGTTACTTGGATTTGACAGAAAATGTATGAGGAAGCCAGTCAACTTGTTAGTGACGCAGTAAGCAGCATCAGAACAGTAGCCTCTTTCTGTGCCGAAGAGAGGACAGTTCAACTTTACCGGACAAAAAGTGAGGGACCTCTTAAGGCAGGAGTAAGGCATGGGCTTCTTAGTGGAGTAGGATTCGGTTTGTCATTCTTCTTTCGGTTCTTTATCAATGCTATAATATTTTACACGGGTGCTGAACTTGTGAAGCATGGCGAGACAACTTTCCCAAATGTCTTTCGTGTAAGTTTAACCTTTCGATCTAATCCAGCCAATGATCAATCTTTTTCCTATCATCATCACTCTCATATTGTTGACTGATAAATTCCATTGCCTTGGTTAAATTCATTTTTATTTGAGATAATTACAAATAAACACCCAAATCTATTGGTCAAGTGCAATTAAACCCATAAATTCCCAACACGTGTATTCACCTCCTCATAAGTTTTGAAATATGCATTTACCTTTCCCACGGTTGACAAAGACCACAAAATGGTCATTGGGAGACCCATCAATAGCAATGGTATAAGAGATTTAGTAACGGTTGGGGAGATGAGTACATATTTTCAAAGTCATAAGGCGGTGAAGGTACATTACGGGAGTTCAAAGAGTTTTACTGCTCTTGACCAAGAGCGTTTGGGATGTACTTATGATTTCACTTTTGACTTTCGACATTAACCTTTTGTTAGAGTATTACTTGCAGGTCTTTTTTGCTCTAAGTATGACTGCCCTTGGTATATCACAAGCAAACTCGTTGGCACCTAATGCAAACAAGGCCAGGCGATCTGCCGCTTCAGTATTTGATATCCTAGACCAGCAATCCAAAATTGATGCTAGTGAGGATTCGGGGAGCAAGCTAAAGAGTGTGAAGGGAGAGGTTAAGTTTCATCACATTTCGTTCGCGTATCCTACAAGGCCTGACATTCAAATATTCAAAGATCTTTGCTTGTCTATCCATCCTGGCCAAGTAAAGATATTCAATTATTTAAGCAGACATTTGAAACTTTTGTATTGTTCCTATGTCAAAGGCATGAATTTCGTACTTATAATCTGTGTAATATGTGTTTCAGACGGTTGCTTTAGTTGGAGAAAGCGGAAGTGGGAAATCAACTGCCATATCCTTACTTCAAAGATATTATAACCCTGCTTCTGGTCATATAACGCTAGATGGAACTGATATACGAAAGTTTAATGTAAAATGGTTGAGGCAGCAGATGGGCCTAGTAAGTCAGGAGCCTGTTTTGTTTAGTGAAACTATCCGAGCAAACATAGAATATGGAAAGGAAGGGGATGCAAGTGAAGCAGAAACTATGGCTGCTGCAAAATTAGCTAACGCTCATAACTTCATCAGTGGCCTTCAACATGTAAGATTAGGGTATTAAGATTATGGAAGCGACTATTGCTTATGTTTCTTCTTTTCAAGGCATTAGATAAGTGATAGAAAGTTTCTGGATCAAGACATATGATTGAAATATATCACATGGAACAATAACATAACCGAATAGATTAAAAGTTTAATCTGGTAGATATGGATTCGGTTTACGTTCACATTAACAATGCTTGAGAAGTTTGTTGTTGTTATTCTACAGGGTTACGATACAGTAGTAGGCGAAAGAGGGATTCAACTATCTGGTGGACAAAAGCAAAGGGTGGCAATTGCAAGAGCAATCATCAAAGCTCCACAAATATTACTTCTAGATGAAGCAACGAGTGCTCTTGATGCCGAATCCGAACGGGTAGTCCAGGATGCATTGGATAAAGTTATGTTAAATCGAACAACACTGGTGGTGGCTCATCGTTTATCCACGATTAAGAAGGCAGATGTAATTGCAATGATAAAAAACGGTTCTGTTGTGGAGAAAGGAAAGCATGAAAGGCTGATGAGTATAAAGAAGGGCAGTTATGCTTCTATGGTGGCACCACATTAAGTTGCCTGGTCTGAGAGATCTTGCTTTTCATCTTGAGATCCGTCGGGATTTTGAGAGGTTGTCCAGGCTTGCAGTTTCACTTTGGTTTGAATAAGTTTCCATGGTTGATCTACCTATAGGAATCGTTGTTAGCCCTAGATTATGCCCAATAATACCCCATATGTATTTGTTAAATGCAGATAAAACATAGCCTGAATCACCTAGATGGAAGCAATTTCGGCACTTTCTGCTTTGCCTATAATTAATGGTTATCATAGTAAAGTGATGCTAAAGGTAGATCATTAAGGAAAATATCAATGGAAAATAAAGAAAATAATTTCTGTTCTCAGACGGGAAACTCGTTTTGCTGATTCATCAGCATTTTGCATAGTTGTTAGCAGGCACAGTTGTTGCCTTCCATCACTTTTACCACTAAAAAAGCCACCGCTATCCACAAACCGTTGAGATTATAACGATGCAAAAACTGCAAAACTTTGACTATGACAAACATCCAAATGAAATGCAAAAAAAGTCCAAGCAAAGACACCATTTTTATATTTGTCAACATCCTTCTTTGCTTATTTATTAGCCTAAGAGATGCATAGAGAAGTGAGAGCAATTATAGATAGTGAACACTGAGGCACCAAATTAAACGAGACGATGAATAATGCACTCCCATATTTCAAAGTGGTCTTGACAAGATGTTGATTTTAGGATTGTTTTGTTTAAAGAAAATAAAAGATTACTTCTATCTAATCCACTTCAAAAAAGTTGCCAATTAGCACTCCCAAACACTTGTCTTGAGGTTAAAAAGAAAACTTTTACTTTTTTTCATATACTTGCACTTTTCTACAAATTCGGAATCCATCTGGGGCAGTTAAAAGAAAGTTTCACCATGCACACAAGACCAATTAAAGGATTGGAAGGTTTGCCTATCCTTCACTCGCATTCTTGATGAAGAAAAGCCTACACATGTAGGCTTGCTAGTATTAAGTTTAACACTGCAACTATTTAATCTTGATAAAATTTAATCAAAATATAAGAAATGATTTACGAATACAACCCTAACAGAAAAAAAGTACAATAGAAGATCCAATTTATACACACCTCAAAAGATATGATAGAAGATGGTAAGTAGCACCAATCCTGCAATTTATTCACTTAATACAATAATTTATTACTATCAAAAATATACTTCTAAACAAACATATGCTATTTCATACTAAAAGTAAATTAAAACTAATATTCCAACAAATCTAAAACTTTAAGCTCTTAGATTTAGTACAAGCTTTACATTTATCACTAGATGTGTTCTCTCACTTGTTAGTAAAACTCTTATCGAAACCCATCAAGTGAACAATTTATTTAAAATGGGCAAAATGATTATAATGTTTGAACTTACAACCTCTAACTGTTATGTCGCGATAAGGTGAAGCTTTATATTTTAGAATAAAAATTGAAGTAAAATCGACATAGTACTTTAAGTTATTTGTTAAAAGGCTAATAAGAAAGGAAAAAAAGGAAAGGAGGAATTGCAAAAAAGCCCTCAAACTTTTATCTTGGTGCAAAATCACCTCCCTAAACTTCAAAATAATGATTTTCAAACCCCTTAACTTTTAAGAATTGGCACTATTATAGGACCATTGGCCTTTTCCATTAAAATCAATGCATGGACAGTGCACATGACCTAATTTAACACAAAAACCCAAAATTACCCCTTCATCCATCAATCAACATTAACTCTAATTACACTAGTCATAAAGAAAATTAAAAAAAAAAACCATGTTTATAATGTAAGAGAGAAACTTAAGGAACATAGTCGAAACTATTGTAAGAAATCCAATCAATTCTTAAGATCAACTAAAAAAAATAAGAAAAAGATTTCCTTGAACAATCATTCATTGTGTCTTTTGCAAAAGGTCAAAAATGTATCATCTTTAATTTATCTAGTGTCATTTATTATTTTGTTGTCATTTCTGATTATACTATATAGGCTATTGTTTTGTCTACACATTAACTAACATTGTGGACACTATTGTTGGGTTATCTATTTTTGTTCTTACCACTTAGCTTTTCCCTTTTTTGTCACTACTACTTTAAAGTTTATAGTCATCGTCATCATTATCTACTCAATTACTATATGTAGCACCACTGACTTCTTATTATTTCTTTACTTTCAATTGCTTTTTCTTCTTGTCAGTATATAAGTATCTCTTTATCCCTGATTTGTGCACATAAAAGTTAGGTTTTTATGTAGGGCTATGGTTTTTTTTTTTAATTATATCCCTAGTTGAAGCGTTCCCTATGTTTGTTTTAGTATATACTGTTTTAAAAGCTAGGTTTTTTTATTAGACTATATGACTCTTCTGACACCTTCACTTATTGGTATGTACTAAGAAAAGCACAACAAGTTGATCGAATCTTATCTTGCAGGAATGATAAATATACTACTGATATAGGCAAGTGTACCTATCAGTTTGAAATATAGCAGATTAAGTCCAAGTGTCTATCCCTTAAAGATTTTAACTACCAGTACTTACTATGTCTCTATTATCTAACCAAAAAATTAAATTTTAAGAAACTTAAATAAATAAATCTAAATTATTACTAAAACTAATTTAAAAATTAACTAAGATGCAATTTAAGAATTAACAACAAAGCAATTTAATTAATTCAATATTGTATCTAGATCTTGCTTTCACTATATCTAACATGTGATTTCTCTAAAGATAATCTAATTTATTTTTTTGTTTTTCTTGATTGAGAGAATTCTCTAATAAAATTAATCACTTTTTCAAGCCAATTAACCATAACCTTAAAATCACCTATTAGAATCTCTTCTTAATAACATGATCTAAGATTACATTATTAAACAATGAATTCTCTATGCTTTAATTTAAAATTTTGAAAGAATCTTACAAATTATCTCTAATCTTACAACAACCTTTATTAATTATATCTAGATCTAATTTTATAAAAAATCTCTCAATTCTCTTATAAAACATTAAACTCTAGATTAGTATTCGCATAAATAATAACCTAAATCATAAAGTAAACATAGTTGAATCAAAAAAATAATAAAGAACTAAATTAATTAAATACTAATCATATCATATGAATAAATCTAGGTTTCACAAAACCTAAATATCAAAAATTCACTTACTATACATCACAAAATAGGAATGTAAAAACAAAATATAGAAAAGAACAAAAAGAACCATCATGAAATCCAAACAAAATTAAATCTTGAAATCTTCTCTTCTCCTCACTTTCTTAATTGTTCTTGGCTTCAAAAAATTCCTCCAATTTTGTGTCTAGCAAGTTCTTTTTTTTAAATAAACCCTAACAAGGTTTTATATAAGAAATAAATAAAAAAAAAATAAGTTGGCTGGAAAAGACATGACTAAAAACACAACCGTGTCTTTCGGTCATGTACTTAACTGTGCTTCACGTTTGTCTTCCTTTTTTTTTTTTTTTAATTGAAGGACACAACTGTATCTTTTGGTCATATACTTAACAGTACTTCTCGTTTATCTTCCTTTTTTTTTTTATTGGAAACAACACAACAAACGACATGGTCGTATCTTTTGGTCATGTCTTAGGCTGTAATAGTAGAAAATCAACTCCAATTTTGTTTGGAAACAATATAGTCATGTCATTTGACCATATCAATATTCAAACTTCATAACTTACTCATTTTAACTCCGATTTAAATGAAATTTGTTTTTATCTTCTCATTTTCTCACATACGTTGTTTCAAAATCTAGAAAACAAAATCTTACTCAATTAAATATTATTATCTAAAAATAAACTCAAATATAAAAAAAACATCAAAAATCACTAATTAAAATATGTACAATTTAGAACTCATCAACCATTAATGACTTAGACAATTGCTTTGTGCTATATGCAAGGGGTAAAATTGACTAAGACGAATTTATCATATAAATACCGTAATTCCCAATGAAGAATCTTGAGCAAGAAGCTGCAAACATTCACCTTAAATCTTAGTAATTAATGAACGATTTGAAATGAGACTACAAATAGTAAAGCATGCATACCAACCAACATTGTCTTATACTTATTCAATTTTTTTTTTTTTTTTTTTGGCTCCGTTTGTAGGGACATGTGGTTTTTTGGTAGTATTTCTAGGTCGAAGTGCTTCCTATTGTTATGCTAACTACTACTTTTAAAATAAAAGCGTATTTTATACCAGCAAGTGCACTAAGTCACGTATGTAATATAATACTGGTAAAGACCAAGTTGTTCGCATAAGGATTAGGACTAGCTCTCAGTTATATCAATCCTACTTATATCTAGGCAAATCAAAATACACAAAAATAAAAGAATGTAAATCTATGCCTAATTAATATAAAATATTAAATCTACTTCTAATTAATAGAAAGAATATATAGGAAATCAACATCTTAAAAAATTAAATCAATGAACTAGCAAATTGGAATATTGGGATGTAATGTTAACAATCATAATACTAAAATATACCACATTTGACTATTAAATCCTTAACTGGTTAAGATTATTTCCTTTAAATTCCCTTTCAAGTCATCAAAGTAATGAAGCATAGAATCACCTTCTCTAAAAGCATAAAGTATCCTAATTAATTAACTATGTTTTCCTATTTTTAGAAAATATAATTTAGTTAACTAATCGATTATGTTTTATACCCTAACCCAATTACAATGCATTATCTCTAATGTCTTACCTGTAATCCAATGTTAGTTTGACATGAAATCAATTGAATCAATTTTAGTCTTCTCGGATTTTAACCCAATCTAACATATATTTTATAAATTATAAAAGATATGCTTAATGACAAGAATATCAAGAATACTAATATTCAAATATTTAATATAAAAATATCAAAGATTCATCGATCCAATATCACAACAAAGAAAACTAATTCACAATTAAATAAAGCACACAAATCATAAGAGAAAAAACGCAATCCATAAACAAAGATATCGAGAAAGAAAGAAACAACTTAACTTGTATAAAAGAATTTAGAGTTCTCAATCTTTCGATCTTCATATAAATTACGTCACCACTTATATTAGTATTGATTATGTTTATTTACAAACTAAAAGAAAAATAAAATGCACTACTCTACTAAAAGATACAAAGCCGCTATGATATTCGCTATTCTCATGTGTCTTCGTCCCTAGCCATTCGTCTTCAAATGATTACTCCCTATCACTTTAATTATTATTATATATGTATAAAGGTTGCTCTGTAAACCCTATAAATTTAGCTATTTGAAAGTAGAATTGAACTTTAATACTGTAGACAACTTCATAAGACAATAAGGCAGAATAAAATAAAAATTTTATTAAATTATAAATTTAAATATAGTATAAGTAATAAAAACCTTAGAAATTTTGTCGAAATCAAAATTGCATACAAAAACCATAAATCCTATATACACGTAAATACCCGAAATTAAATTCGAACTTGACAAAAACACTATAACTATAACTTTAAATATATAAAATGATTAAATTTACCTTAATAGTAATGAAACCCTAATCGAATACAATTATCGACTAATATGTGAAATTGCGTAAAATTTTTAACAAACACATCAAAATAACTCTTAAAAATTATAAATATAGCGGATAACGATTTAATTAATAAATTTTATAAATTTTTAAATAATATTTATTAATTATTTTTTTTATTTTATATTTTGAAATTCCTAATCTTTCTTATTTTTCTTTTCCTTCTTTTTCCCTTTCCTTTTCTTTTCCCAATTTTTCTTTCCTGCCGCATAACCTTTCTAGAATGTTTCAGTAGCCTTGTGTACAAAACAATTTATCTATGTGCAAATTACAAAAGGATGAGGTAAGAGTTAAGTCTAATCAAATCAATAATTAATGTTTTCATTATCTTCTTTTCCTCTTTCATTTATATTGCCTTGCATTGTGTTTCTCCTGGCCAGACAACACTTCTTTAATTTGCTTTTTCTTTTCTCTCCAAACTAACTTCTAAAAGACAAAAACATATCCCCTCCAGAAAATCATTTCCATATTTTCCTTCCATTCATTTCTTTTTCTTAACTTTCTTCTTACTTCCTTACAAGTATAAAAAGAGTATAAGAAGAAGAAGGAGCTTCTAAATTATACTCCATCAAGTCACTAAGGAAATAGATAAGTAGTATGTATATCATGTGTATTTTGTAATAAGTATTTAGTATGTATATTATATTATTTTGTAATAATTAATTAAGGGTATTTTATCATGTACATGTATTGAAGTTTATACTATACTATGTCCATATGTTCACATATGTTTAACTATGTAGATATAAATATGTATATTTGATTCCACAAACAATTAGTATAAGGATTTGTGTATATGTACATATGTATATATATATATAGGTATATTATGTATTTTCATTATATGTATATATGTATTACTATATGGTCGAAAATATATAGGTTTAGATATGTATGTATAAAATATAAAAATACTAGTATAATGCATGAATAGGCATAATATATGTATATATAAGTGTATAATATATATGGTATATTTAGGACTATATTACTTAATTACATAAGAGAATATGCATAAATAAGGCTAAACACATAAGTATATGTATGTGTATAAAAATATGTATATTTATAGTATAACATATAAAAAAACACAAGTATACATAAATATAATACGTATAATATACTATAATACTAAATTAATAAATAAGAAGAGATAATATATATATGTAGATATGCCGTAGGATGTAAAGGATTTGGAAAATAATTAGGTTGCAAAATTTAATAAAGTATAATAATAAAAATAATTATATACATATTACATAAAAATACAAAATAGGAAAAATATTGCAAATATGTAAAAATTTTTAAAATGACACGTGGCAATTTCCTTTACTGCCACGTCAACATTTAATTAAATATAATTAAATCTGTAATTAAAAATAATAATTAATTGATTAATTAAAAAATTATTAAACTAGTAAAAATGAATTAAATAGGTATCAACACTCAAAAATGGCAAAATACGTAAATTATAATTAAATAGACTCAAAAATAAGGAAACTGTAAAATATAAGAATTAAGTATTTATTAAATCAAAAATATGCAAATAATAGCTTAAAATAATATTTTAGAATTATTTAAGTCAAAATAAGGAATTTCATAATATATTTACATCATAGTCAAAACTGTAGGTTACAACGTCCAAAATGGGCCCCATTAGAAGAAAGTATATCTGAAAATGAGTAAAATTGACTATAAGTTCATAAGAATCTGAAATAAATTGAAAAAGTTATACGCAATTAACGGAAAAGCTCAAACCAAGCATTTCATAAGAATAAATAACTAATTTAAGTAATTAATGCCAAATGTATAGGAATAATTTAGTTATTTATCTCAAACACTTATTATTTTTTTATTCTCTAAATATCAAGTGATCCCAATACAAATACCAACCTATCCAATAGACTATTACAACCGTCGATAAACTCAATGATTAAATCGGTACTTTCGATAACTTTATACTTGTTTTGTGCTTATAATTAGTGTATCTAAAATAAATATTAATAACTTGATACATGAGGATTCGGGTTATACATGTACTTGAATATTAGTTGTATGTTATGTAAAATTTTATAAAGCATAATAGTTGAATAATCGGCTACTTGATTTATTACTGCATAATTGAATGGTTTGTTAATATGGTTGATTACCTAATAAATTGACTCAATCATATTCGACTTAACTAAAATTAAATAGATCGTGCATAAACACAAATATTGTATATAATGTTCCGACTATCACTTCACGCGGTTAGTAATTAAAGACCTTAGAGAGATAGATTCTCATATGATTTTATTAGAACAGTATAGGACCATTGGTACAACAAGACCCTACCATTAGTTCACGAGTTTACTTCGTGTCGGAAATGCTAATGGTAGGTGATTTGGGGTCATGTTTAGAGACCACCACTGTAAGGTGTAAGAGTAGACTACGGGAGTTGCCTTACTGCTAAACCTAAGATTTTATATATTACTAGATTTCTTTGAAATGAAAAAGTATTACATAAAATACAGAATTTAAATTTATGATTAAAAACCCCAGGTGCTAGAACCCAGTTGTGATTGATGCCGATATATCCCCAACCCTTACTTCGAAGGGTATTAAATCTGATATTGTATGCAACACTAGTCAACTGCATATATATTATTTGGTATACTACTCGTTCATGCATTCATATGTTTGGTAATAAATTGTTTGATAACTCACTAAGCGTGTATAGCTTACTCCCCAACAGTTTCTATCACAACCTGAGGGGGTTAGTCGTAGTATACACCATATATTATACAAAGGGCTGTAGATTAATTTTTCCCTTTTTAATCGACAACCCTTTATGCTATATACAATGCAACAGCTGCTGCTGCTACTACAACTAACAACCCAAAGTTAGGCAGGCATAAGTAATATCATTACATGTTTATAATAATAAGATTATTGAATTATAAATAACACATATATAAATATTTACAGATAATAAGTCTGTAATACACTAGCTTATAAACTAATAATACATTATATCACATAATAAGTTTCGAGATCTAATTACAACAGTATAAATACACTCTCATTACTAATCTCATATTTACATCAACACATTGATAGTTCATTAACCCCGGGCATTCTATAGCCCAAATCCACAAACAAGTCCCTCTATATAAGTAAACTATGGGAATGCAAGCTAACTAGCTTAATGAGATCTTCCCTCAACCATACAACAAACAAGTTATACAATAATTAATTTCAAACAAATGAAGGTATAAACAATTGGTATGCCATATAAATACATGTAAACGACTAAGTACTACATGCAACTCAGATTTAACGCCCTCCAAAGTCAAAGTTAGAGTATACACGGCACCAATCAAATCCGAGTAGTATATTAGAATTTATATAACGAAACTCTGTGTTTCATATTCAAAAACACAATGGTATATCTATTTTCAGCTTTAGTCAAAACTCAATTCTAAGTATAATTGTAAGTAGGTTCTCGCAGCCCCAACTCACCCCTAAACGAAGGTCTCTAGACTCGACCCTTAGTCAAGCGGTTGGTGCTTCCAACGCCTAGTGTTCCCATGGGCTAAGGTAAGGTCATATAGTACATGTGTACCATACTAAACACTATAATCATAACTAAGCAACCCTTGTATGGCCTCTCACTACCTCCGTATGATGTGATGGTCGAAATTAATTATATAGTGCATGATTATGTATGTTTCGATTTAATTAATTCAAATCTAATAATATTAAGTCCTTTTATTAAGTGATCAAACAAAATCATAAGCAAATCAATTATTATCGAATTTACTATGCAGCAAACAGTATATTATCAAATTTTAAAGTAAATTCACTACTAACAAGCAATATCATATACAATCATAACCTAGTCTCGCATAACATTCAATTATTAATAACAATTAATATTCACTATCTACATATACAAATATGTACGAAATCATTAGGAATACTCACTTAGCTATCCTCAAGATCAAGGATCGTAGCAATCAGCTAGTAGGTCAGTATTAATCTCATGATCACTTGACATTAAGAGAATACGAAAAGTAATAAGTGTTGAAAATAAATAGCTAAACTATTATTATATTTAGTACTATTTATCTAAATTGGCTATTTGTTTATATAGAATTATCGATTCAAGCTTTTTAGCTAATTGTGTATAACTTTTTCAATTTAGTTCGGATTTTTATGAACTTATTGTCTATTTTAATCGTTTTCATATGTACTTTCCCGTAGCGGGGTTCGTTTTGGTCGTTGTAACCCGCATTTTCTATTATGTCGTAAAAATATTACAAAATTCATTATTTTGACTTAAATAATTATAAAATATTATTTTAAGCTTTTCTTGATATAATTACGATTTAATAAATATTTAAATCATATATTTTGTAATTTTCTCATTTTTAGATCTATTTTACTATAATTACCTATTTTTGCTAATTTTTAGGTTTAGGACTTATTTAATTAATTTTTTCTACTTTATTAATTTTCTAATTAATTAATTATTTTATTATTTTTTAATTACGAATTTAATTATATTTGGCTAAGTGATGATGTGGCAGCATAAGAGATTGCCACATGTCACTTTTGAATTTTTTGTACTTTTTCCACATTTTCTTATTTTTGTATTTTACGTCACATAAATATATAATAATAGTTATTATTATATTTTACTAAATTTTTTAAATTAGTTATTTATTATAAATTTTTTCAAAGTTATTATATATATATTCATATTTACTAAATTACTTCATTTATTAAATTAATATTATAGTATATCATGTATGAAATATTTAAATATACCCGTATTTCTACATGTACCATACAATTCATATACTTATTTTTATACGTATAATATATTATGTATTATATTAACATAGCCCTAAATATATATATATACATGTAATTGTATTTTATAAATATACATCATATACAATTATATTACATATATATATACTAAAATACTTAATATACATAGTTTATACATAAATACATATACATATACATCACGTCTAGGGTATATATATATATAATTTATATAATAAAAACACAACATAAATACATTATCGTATGCACTTATATCTACCGAATACATATACCCTTTATTATATATATACTATATTATACTAATATTTTGTATTTTGTAATTATATCTACATAAATATGTACATATAATTTTGGTGACATATTATATTCATGTACATGTAATAAAAATTATACAAACCTAAATATACCTATAGTATACTATATAATAAAAATACCAAGTATATATATATATATATACTATACTATACTATACTATACATGCATACACATATATACTATATAATAAAATACTAGGTATATATATATATATCCACGCATACATATGTATATATGTACATAAGTAAAGAAAATTACATACTATATATATATATATATATGCACATACATACATGTATATATACATAAATTTCTTATACTAACAATTTATAAAATTCAATATATTTTAGTATATAGACATATATGAGTATACATATACAAAGAAATACTCATATTACATATACATACTATAGAATACAAATATGTACAAAAATACATAAAAATACCTACCTATTTTCCTTAGTAAATTGAGTAAAATAAAGATAACAAGGATCTCCTTCTTCTTCTTAACTCACTTGTTGAATTGGCAAATCAAATAAACTTAATAAGAGGAATTGATGCTCATGGTTCAAGAACCAAACATATAAGTATGGTTATTTTGTTTTTGTGTTTTTACTTTGAAAAAAAAAAAATAAGAGGAAGAGTGCAAGGGTTTCTAGCTAGTCGTGTACACTATAGGAAAAAAGAAAAATAGGGAGGAAGCAAAGAAAAAGTAAAATTGCATTAATTGGGATTTAACTCATAAGTTGATCTATTATTCTTGTCCTTTGTCCATAAATTACACATGTAAAAAAAGAATAACTACACAAGTGTCCCTCACAATCTTCTAGAATTGCAATGTGTAATTGGACGTGGCAATAAAGAAAAAAAAAAGGAAAATGAAAAAGAAAGGAAAAGGATGAAAAAGGAAAATAAAAATAAAAATATTTAATTTTTTCCAACTACAAAAATTATAAATTTAGTATTTATAAAATAATATTGAAATTTTATAAAAATTTATTAATTTAATTGTTACCTGTTATATTTATAATATTTACAAGTTATCTCAACATGTTCATTAATAATTTTACGCAATTACGTGTTTTGATCAGTAATTATACTCGTTTGAGGTTTTATTGCTATTAAAGTAAATTTATTCATTTTATAAGTTTAAAGTTATAATCTTAGGGTTTTCGTTAAGTTCAAATCTGATTTCGAGTATTTATGCATACTTAAGGTTTAGGGTTTTTTTATATGCAATTTAGGTTTCGATTAAATTTCTAGGGTTTTTATTACCAATACTATATTCGATTTCATAATTTAATAAAATTTTTATTTTATCTAGCCTTATCAACTCATGATATTATCTAAAGCACTCAAATCTAATTTGGGGCTTAAACCACTGACTATATAAGGTTTACAGTTTCCTCTTGCAGGTTACTAGAAAATCGAGTATAGGTTAAGAGCTGAGTATTGAGTACCACATCGAGATATATAAAAGTTAGAATCTAAGGACAGACTATATATGTTATTTGAATTATTATATATAATTATTAATACTATATTTAGATTTTATAACGTGTATAAGTTTAAATGTTAGAACTTGTATAAGTTTAAGTTTTAGAACTTGTATAAGTTTAAGTTTTAGAACTTTATTACCTTATCTTAACATTTGGTAAGGGATATCGATTCTCTGCAATTCTAGTGAGTTGTGAAATATCGGATATTCATATCATTTATATTTTATAGTAAGTTAATTAATTAAAAATCGAAAACCCTAGTGGTTAGTTATTTAGAGTTTTATAATCTCTTACTTGTAAGAAGGTTTTTGTATTATGAGTGCACACATAATATGAAAATTTTAACAATCCTACTAGGCCCTCTTAGGATCATGACATGCTCTCCTAGATGTTGACTTATGACATAATAGTTGGGATTGAATTGCTAGATAAATGTACATATGGGCTCTATTATCAAATCATGGCAAATATATATGTCAAATACTGGAAGGTACGTTAGACAATTGGAATGGACTCAATCTCTAATCAAAATAAATCCTCATTCTCTATTTTATTCAATAAACTAATTCAATATGGAATCAACAGCTTGAAATTCTTGATTACTTTAAGGTAAATTCATTGTATGTCTCATGGCCTAATTCAATTTATCACAGGTTGTTTGGAAGTTAGGCTTCCAATCACATGCCGAATGCAATAGTGTAATAATTTCAGGTTTTAATCAAATAACACACACCCAAACTATGACCATGTCAATTTTTTAAAAACTCATAACTCTTCCAATTCATGTCCAAAGCAAGTGAAACTTGATTCCTTTTCTTCTTAAATATTCCATCAAAGCCCAAAATCAAAATATTTTTTAATTAAGTATCGAATATCCACAAAATACCCATAAAATATTAAAAGCACTAATAAAACCCTATGAATAAATATATATAATCAAGCACTTATCACCTGTATTTGTTATTAATGTATTATAATGCGTTAACATTATCATGTTTTGTCTATTTTTATATGGCAGAAATGGCAAAAAATACATTGTACAACTTCAATGTACACTATGGTGGTTGTTTCACCCAAGAGCCATAAACTAATTGTGAGAAAGGGAGCTTAGAGAGGATAGAAGGGATCAACTCGAGTGGTTTAGCCTTAAATGTTTTAATAGAGGAACTAGTTGGTTGTGGTAGTTCATATGAGAAGTTTTTATTTCATCAATGTCCAGTTTAGTAATGCTCAACAAAGATTCTAATATGAAGAGTATGTTTCTAGCTTATGGCAATAGGAGGGAGATTGACTTATATGTTGGTGATTATGATTCTATACTTGGTGCTTGGGCAACAGCAAATGCAAGTGATGATCTATTTTCGTAGCAAGCGGTCGAACATGAAGCTTTGATTGAAAGGGATATTAATGGTAATGTTGAAGCCGATTGAGATAGTGAAACATCCGAATATGATGTGTATGATGGAATAAGTATTGAGATCCCTAGCAGCTTCAAATGATGACATGAAGATTTCAAATGTCATGACCCGATAGGGCTAGTCATGGCAGTCGCTGTATACCGCACAAAGGACTGTAGATTAATTTCCCTTACAATCGATAACCCTTTATGCGATATACGAGGCTACAACTACAACTAACATCCAAAAGTTGCATAAGTGTAGGCAATATCATTTCATAATAATAATAATAAGCTAATGAAATATGATACATATCCATTTATATAGAAATTTACAGATAAAAAGTTTATAATAGTATTTAATACCAACTGGTATCATCTCACTACATTATAAGATTCGAAATCTAAATATATTATCATCAATACACTCCTATCACAACTTACTCCCACATCAACCTCCTAATGTAAAACGAACCTTGAGTATGCCACAACTCGACTCCACGAACAAATCGACCTGCGAAAGTAAACCAGAAAAGTATAAGCTAACTAACTTAATAAGATAATCCTCTCAACCATATAGAAATCAAGTTATACATCAATTAAATTTAATCAAATGAATGCATGACAGTCAGTATGCCAAATAAATACATGCAAGTGATCAGGTATTACATGCAACTCAAATTTAATGTCCTTTGGAGTCAGGGTTGGAGATATATCAGCATAGTTAGATTCGGGTATCATATTAGAACTTATATCATAACGAAACTTCGCGTTTCATATTCAAAATATAATGGTATATCCATTTTCAATTTAAATCAAAATCGAGTTCTACGTATAATTATGAGTAAGTTTACGCAAACCTCACTTACCCCTATACAGAGGTCTCTAGACTCGACTTTTGGCCAAGCGATTGGTGCCTTCAACACCTAATGATCCCGTAGGTTAGGAAAGTCATATCGCACGTATACACCATACGAAATCTATAATAATCAAATAATCAACTCCCGTATTATCTCTTGCTACCTTTATGTGATGTGACAGCCAAAATTAGTTATACAGTGCATGATTATGTGTGATTCGATTTAGTTCTTTTAAGTTAAACAAATTAAGTCTTATTATTCAGTTATCAACAAGGTCACAGACAATCAGTTCCCATCAAATCTACAATGCAACAATCAATACGTTATCATACTTTAAAGTAAATTCACTATCATCAAATAGTATCATACACAAGCATAACCCAACCCCTTACAATATTCAATTATTAATTACAATTTATATTCACTAATTATAAACACAAGCAAGTATGGAATCATTAGGAAAAACTCACTCAGCCATAACCACCTCAAGGGGTCGTAATAATCTGATGGCAGCTATAAGCCCTAAAGTTAAGTCAAGTGACCGTAAAATTGAACTTAGTACATAAAGTTTAGGGCGATCGGTTAAAGAATCCGATCAAACCTAAATTATAAACTATATATAGAAATATTAGTAAAAATGATCCCGTAAACTTGAATTTAAGAAAATAAGTAATAAAATAAGAGACCATAAAATTTTCAAATTTTAAGTATAATACTTGTTAATTATCGAAAAGGTGAAAGGTATAATCTAATAATTAATAAATTGCTAAAGATAGATTATATGTATATTAAAAATTATAAAATGACCTAAATAATAATTAGAAATGTTTACTTGTACCCCACATGTATTTACATATAGATAAAAATATGCAAAATTACTTAAATTGCCTGAAATTAGCTAGAAAATTATTAAATAATTAAAAAAAATCAAAGGAATAAGGAATGACTTAGATTTGGTCGTAACAGGTCAGGAATTAAAGAGGAAAAATTAACCAATAAAAAACAAGCAACACAAAAGGAAAAATTGAAGAGATTTGAGCAATGTCTTGTCTAATTAATACATAATAATTACTACAAGGCTCTATAAATAGCAAGAAAAATTACAAAACTCATTTGGACAGTTAAAAGTTTGGGAAAATTAAGAGCACCGAAATTTAGAGAAAAAAATTAGGGTTTTTAGAAATTTACCCTAAAACTATGCAAAGGGAGCAAGTAAGCCGAACTCACACACCTCCATCACTTGGAATTGAACCACCACCACCCCACTCTAAACCCATCACCTAGACCAGCCAACACACCTGAACCGATGTTGGAGGCCTAAAAGCCATCGGACCGGGTAAGTTTCACATCTTCTCCGATTTTGTAAAATTTCTTAAAATTATTTATTTTGCCCAAAAAATTATAAAATTTACTATTTTGAGGTTTTATTGTATATAGATTTAGGAAAAAATAGTAATTAAGTTTAATCACGTCTGTAAATATAGAGTTCTTAAGAAATTAAACAAAATCAAGCATGATTAGAACTAGAAATAAATAGGCTTAGGAGTGTAGTTTGGAGCTCAAATTTTTTCTGTAGAATGCTTAAGTGATATAAAATAGTGCTATGAAGCCATTTTTTTTAAATTTAATTTTTGAAATTTTTAAGTAATTTTTTAGCCCTAAAATGATGAGAAAATTGAGTAATTTTAGGTTAATTAGGTGATTAAGTAATTAATTACTGATTTAGATGGTAATTAGATGTTTAAAGATGTTAATCTTTGATGTGGAAACCTAATCCTAGTCTTTGGAGTGTTAAGTGTAATTAATATAGGAATTATGTGGTAATTGTAGGAAATTAGGAATATATGGAATCAGAAATTTAATAAATATGAAAAATTAGGTTTATTTGAATAATATAATCATAAAAATCAGTACATAATAAATCTAAAACAAAATTTAATTTTAGGTAATTATATAAAAAATGTAAGATTTTCTCACATCAGGAGTAAATCTGATACCCCAATTAAGATTAGAGTGTACCAAATAAGTTAAAACACTAAATTAAGACCCAATGTGATATTAGAATACACGGGCTTAATGTGATTAATTTCACATTAGGATTCGAGCATATTTAGCATTCCTCGTAGTCAGAGACAATGTAGAATCAAAACTGGAATCTAATTTAAAAACCGAACCCTGAAATAAGGTAAAATGAATCATTAGTAAATAATAGACATATATGGAGAAATTAGTTAAATTATAACTTAGAATAAGTATCATCAAAGTATAAGTACTAAAAAAACGTATTTGTATTATAGGATACCCGAAGACAAACTGACCTGCAATTAAGTGATTGGGCGACCGAAAATTTCAAGTAAGTTAGGTTATTACTTTACCGTACTGGAGTACTATTTTATAGTACTCAGAGACTTAGGATTATGTATGGTTATAATTGTAAGTAGTTTATAAAGGTGTTTGAGTATCTAAATTCGTATTGAAATTTGTGTTGTGATTGATTATATGTTATGACTGGATTGGTGTGAAATTATCTGAACACCCTAAATGAAATTTAATCTTATTCGACTCTAATGCCCTGAATTGTCATACATTACAACCCTTTAGGGGATTATTAGGATTCTCCAACCAAACACCGACACCTTTAATAAAAATAGCACTGGATAGCAAATTAGTCTTTTCCTCATCTTTAGCCGAACTAAGTGACAGGAGAGGAAGTCGCGGTGAGGATGAGGACATTGGTTTGAACGATAGTCTTAGGAGGAGCAGTGTCTTCATTGCACAAACCTGGGTTTGGTTGCAAACTGTTACATAACATGAAAACTCCTTAATCTAGATTAGAGCTGGTGAAATTTTCTGATTTCGTAACGGACCAAATTACGTTATGTGCTGACACTTGCTTATTGCATTGCATGAAAATAATTGCTTAATAATCTTGTTTATGTTTGTATACATTCACAAGTCTCTAATTCAACTTACTGAGCTGTAGTTGTTCATACCCGTATAGATCTTTTTGCAAGTCCTGATTTTTGAATACTCCGAGTATTATGCCGTACTATAACTATCCAGAGGTTAGTTTTTTTTAAACCTGAAGTATGAGGATCCATTCGCCTAGTAGTTGATATATAGCTAGAGTCTCCTTAATAGTTTAAGAATGAAAGACTGATAGTTGATATGTAAATTAGTTGACTGTTACGTTAATGTAAAATTTCCTGGAAAGTTCTATGGAATGTACATGTAATTATATATATGTTGACTTAAAGTTCTTGTTAATTACTATAACTTTAACTCAACTCTTAATTGGACTGTTTACTTCAAAGCAATAAGTCTTCAATATCTTGTGTAAACATGTCTATGGTAGGTACTACAAGGTTAGTTACTATCATAGAATGGTTTATATGGCGAGACCGTTACGATTCTGTGACTTCGGGGCTTAACAGCAGCTCATAATCAAAGTTGAGATCACTTGAGAATAAGGAACATAGAAAATAGTAAGTTTAGGAATTTAAAGCTAGACTAGTATCGTAATTCATATTGTTTACTTAACTCAGTTACGTAAAATCGTTATTTTAAGCTTTTTTATCAAATTACATATAACTTTTTTTATTCAGTTATGAACTTATAGTCCATTTTGATCATTTTTAAGCGTACTTTCTCATAACGAGATCCATTTTGGACGTTGCAACTTGCAATTTGAACTATGATATAAAAATATCACAAAATTTATTATTTTAATTCAAAAAGTTATAAAATATTAATTTAAGTTTTTTCTTAGTATATTTACGATTTAATAATTATTTAAATCATATAATTGATAATTTTCTTATTTTAAGCTTATTTTACTATAATTACTTATTTTTACCTATTTTTGAGATTTTAGAATTATTAAGTCAATTTTTTTCTACTTAATTATTTATTTATTATTATTATTAAGTACAAAAATTAATTAATTTATAACAAATAGTGATATAGCATCACATGAGAGTGTCACCTGTCAAGTTGGTACATTTTTATGAATTTTCCATTATTTCCCACTTTATGGTATAAATATATATATACATACTTATAATTATATTTTATTAAATTTGCTAATTTACTTAATTATTAAGTTTTTTTTTCCTCTAAATTTATGGTATTTATGCATATATATATATTTACTAATTTACTTTATTTATTAAATTAATATTATAATATATTATATATATTATTTAATTATACTCGTATTTTTTTACGTATATATCACTATTCATATACATGCGTTTATAGGTATACTATACGTTATATATTAAATTATTCTAATTTTACTTATACATTATGTACAAGTATATTATATTCTTATTTATACTTTATATACTTATGTACATATATGGTTATATTATATATATACATATGTACAAAAATACAAAATACAATTAATAATATACATATATTCAACACGGTTTGCTATATGCATATATACGAATATACTAAAATTTTTATACTTTGAAAATACTAAGTATTTATATACATATATTTACTATTTATGTATACATGTATATATCTCATATATTAAAATTAATGAGTACATATATAAATATACATAATCACACATACATATATACAAAAATACATGTGTAGAAGAAATATATATATACTACATGTATGACTATTTATACTTATATACATATACTGTATATATCCCCTCCTAAATACATAAGTATATACATAAATAAAGGTACATACTTAATACATATGTATATATACAAATAAGAAAAATACATAATACATACGTATATATCTAGTTATGCATACATATATATACATATAATTAAATAAATAAATAAACCCTTAGTATACATGTACATACTATATAATATACATATGTATAAAGAAATTAAATATATACTTACCTAACTTTTTAATTAATTGGAACAATATTTTCCTCTTCTTCTTCTTATTTTTGTTTTCAATTTGGTTTTTGTGTGTATGTATTTGACTTTGGTTTTTCTCTTTTTGTTTCCAGCTCTTTCTTCTTTTTTCTTCTAAACTTGAGCAAGCAAGATAAAGGGTTAAATATAAACAATAAAGTAAAAAAAAAAAAATCTTATTAGATAATAGCATTTATGAGGACAAGACAAGGTATTGATCTCTCTCGATTAAATCTTGAAAATTCAACATCTGGAAAGGAATTTACTCACGTGGGCTGCTGCTTTGCTTCCAGGATTTAATGTGGCATAAGGGGAAAAATTAGAGGAAAAAAAAAGAAAGAAAGAAAAAAGGAAGAAAAAGGAAAATAAAAAAATAATTATATGTAATTTTTCTAAACATAAAAATAGTAAAAATAAAATTTATAAATTAATTATTGAAATTTTATAAAGATTTATTTATTTAATCGGTACCCGTTATCATTATAATTTTTACAAGTTATTTTAACGTTTTCATTAAAAGTTTTACGCAATTACGCGATTTAATTGATAATTGAAATTGACTATAATTATATCACTATTAAGTGATATTTATTTATTTTATAAGCTTAAAATTATAGTTTTAGGATTTCAATCAAGTTCTAAGGTTTTTATTATCGATACTATATTTGATTTCTAAATTTAATAAAAGTTTTATCATTTCTAGCCTCATCGATTTATAGTATCATCTAGGACATTCGGATTTAAATTGGGGTTCAGACTACTGATTACACAAGGTTTACATTAAAAGCTAATGTAGTCCTTTTTTATGGGAACGACTTAGACCATTCTACTCTTCTTGTAAGGATGAGATTTACAAATATAAAGGCATTCAGAAAAGCTGTACGTACATATAACGTAAAGATACGTTGGGACGTCAAGCTTATTAAGAATGAGAGGAAGATGGTTGTTGTTGCTTGTAAGGCAGATTGTGGATAAAGGTGTTATGGAAAGTCTATTCTTAGGGAGGAGAGGACATACATGCTTAGACGGCTTGACATGGATCATAGATGTCTTGTATTGCACAAAATGAGATGTTGAACAACATAGTCTTTGGCAATAAGGTACATTCCTTTGATTGGGGATCAACCAGACATCAAGATCAAACAATATAGAACCAACTGAGGAAAGATCATAATATCGATATTTCTCGATAGGTTGTTTATAAGATGAAGTTTATGGTGATGAAGACACTACATGGTGATTATGAGGAGTAACACAACATTTTGTATGATTATTGCCATATAGTACTTATGTTGAACAAAAATAGTACCATCAAGTTAAAATTGAGAAGTGACATTCCTAATGCAAATCCTGTATTCTAGAGAATGTATCTTTCCATGGATGCAATGCAGGTTGGCTTCATGCGTGGACGTAAACCCTTTATTGGGCCCATAAAAGGCTCATATGGAGGGCAGTTGTTAACAACTGTTAGTCATGATGATAATAGCTACATTTTCCCTATCGCCATTTCTACAATCAAGGTCGAAAATTTAGATGCTTGGCAATGGTTTCTATAGGTGACAATCAAAGGCTTTACTTTATTTCTTACTATTTAGTGAAAGTTAATTTAAATACAATTGCTTTTTTTTTTCCGTTTCTATAGCTTCCGTTAGATGATATGGATTGCGATCGCCAAATAAAGTGGACTTTCATGTCCACTACGCAAAAGGTATTATGTATTGTTGCCTCCTTAATGTAAATCTATCAATTGAATTATTTATTATGATTTCATATGAGTGATGACATAGTTGGTAGAATAGTTAACCATTTTTTGACTGTTTTGTTTTTGGCATGAACAACCTAGGGTTTTTTCATTTAGCCCTGGTAGAAGTACTCTTTCTCTCTCACTTACATTGCACTTCAACTTAGGTCTGATATTGGACAGAAAGCGTTAAGTGGATCAATGTTACTAATTCTTAAAAGTTAAGAAATCAAAAACTGCGCTTTGAAAGTTGGGGATAAATCCCCGCCAAGATAAAAGTCAATGGAGGGTTTTTGGGAATTTCCTAAAAGGAAAACCATTATCTTTCCATTTATTTGCTTCTTTTATATTTCATTTTTTTTTTATTGGAATGACCACCTAGATAATATCCCTCTTGTAAAACACCTGTAAAAGTTAATTAATAAATATGATATCAATAGTTTAAGCCAAAAGAACTGTTGAAATGTTAACTATGAAATAATTGATAGACCTAGTAACCGATTAATTATGTACACATTGCATCTATGCCAACATATAAGAGCTGGCATTAGAAATATGTTTGGTTTTGGTTGCGTTACATTAGTTTCAAACAGTTTAGCATTTGTAAAAGACGCTTTAGTATCTTAAAAAGGCCCTTCACCAGCTGCTCTCTGTCTCTTTCCTTTCTATTCAAAATTCTTGTATTAATAAAATTAATTCGTGGGGCAATAAAATAAAAAGGTGACAGGATAAAGATGATTCGTTCAGATATCAAAACCATAGTCATGGTCGGAAAACTAAAAGCCATGCCAGCTTTCTTGTCTTTCAAGCTCATCTGAAATCTTCTGTTTTTTATATCAACTTTAGTAAAATACAAAGTATGGTTTGATTTGAACTCTGTGGGTTAGCTTTTCCATCTGTGACTCGAAATTAATAAATTTTTTAAAACGTTCTGAAAAAGTATATTTATAGATCTGTGACTTTTTTTTTTTTCCTTTTTTTTTCTTTTTCCCTGCTATTGTTATAGATCTTTGTTAAATGGATGGTTTCTTACTCAATTTGTGGCATTGCTTTTCCTTATTATTTTGATGATCACGAGAATAAGACAATGATGAATGCCTGTATGGATCAAATCTTTGCATACTGGGTCATATATGATAGATAGTGAGTAGAACGTGATAAAATACTGATGATAAATGTTACGCTTATCATATGAAATTGAACATACACAACGGCCTATCTCTCCTCCATGACGCATGACCAAAGCTAAATCCATCTTACCAACAAGAAAAATAAATAAATAAAACGAAGTGAGCCTCTTGGAAAAAGTTTGATAAGTATAGATAATTTAGGTTCCAATCATATACCCGTTATAATTTGGAGGCACAACAAAGACATACTCTTTTTAATTCATTCTTCCTTTTTTTTTTTAAATCAATTTTGACACATGATGTAATAATTTTTGATAAATCAGACAATAAATTGTGGGGGCAATGTCGAAAATATACTGATATTCACCTTTCTTTTTAACTTTATATACCTGTATTTTATCTTTTCTTATTACTTACATATTTTCTTCTATTTAGAAATATTAGTTAGACATTAAAAATAAAGATATGAAACCCATATATAATAAAATAAAAACCATATACAAAAACTCTTTTATTTTTTTATTTTTCTAATCACTAGCCCCCGTATATTCACACTACGTGCACAAAAATTCAAAAAAGCAATATTAAAAAAGTGTATACACAATTTGGAAAGCCATTGAAAGGGAAAAAAAAAAAAGAAAAAGGAGAAAAGAACAACAACAGTAATACATAGAAAATCTGCAAAGAATAGAGGAAGGAAGATAACAATAATATTAACAATGTTAATTGTGCTACTTGTAATTAAGTTGCTCCATCTAAGAAGTTCTTATTTTCCTAGAAAACAATGCAGACACATTGATTAGAAAACTCAGTATGTAGCAAAAAGGTTCACAAAATAAACTAATATTACTTAGTCATTATGTTATTAATCTTTTTATACATTATTTCATTGGTGAAACTCTTGAGGCTAAAGAACTACATATGGGGAAAAAAAAGGTAGAATATTAAATGGAGAGTTTATAGTTGTGGAAATTTTAAAAATTATAATGATGATTTCTATAGGGATGTGAATATGAGTGCAAAGATCACGTACATGCTCCATAACAAAAGCGCTACACGTGACTAGAGAAGTAACTTGAATCACACATATAAGATGACTAAGTGAGGTAAGGTAAGGAATGGGATATTTATAAGAGTTAGTCATTAATCTCATTTTAGAATTGTGATATTAATTAATGGTCAAGATCAATTCCTTTTCTTAATGGATCCCAAATGAGCTCTTTTTTTTGATTCAGGCCTAGTAAAGGCTTTATTCTTAATATGAGCCAATATTAAGAGTAGTTGGATTGAATGGGTTGATAACCTTACTCTAAGCTCACCATACCAAAACCCTTTTAATTATCTCAAATATATAGACTTAACTCTTTGAATCCTATTATCTTAACATAAAGAGTCAAACTTAATTAATTAATAGGCTCAAAGCCTAAACTTGAATTTAGTCCTCTACAATTTGAATCCTTAATAAGATGGAAATAGATGGAAGTGTAAGTCTTGAATCTATAAAATTAAAGAAAGTATTGATAAAAGATTTCAGATATGGTCCCATAAGCCCACCCTGATCTATTTAAACGTCTATTACTCGTAACTCATTAGCATCTAACTTAATCTACTTAGTGACTGACCTACCTAAAGAATTAACATCTTTTGATGAATGTCTTAACAATAAGACGATCATAACAGTCACGAGACAAGTGGATAAGACTTTAAGACCCAATCAATAACCACATCCCTATAATTTCAAAACATGCTAGCTTGCACAATCCTATTACATAGATCCTGTAGACATTCCAACATGTTGAACATGCTCCTAGATCTATGGTAGCTCTCCTCTATAAATAGCCTAAGTGCTCCAACAATAACACCCCTTGATTTCTCTGCACACTAGGCTTTCTCTAAGCTCTCTAAGTTCTCTTACTTGCTTCTTTATGATCAAATACTAACTTAAGCATCACAATGATCACACCAAACAACACTTCGGCTCTCTTCATTGTGTTATCTTTTGCAACCCCATTGTATACTTGCATAAAGCCTAGTTATTTTATTCTCTATCAACAGAATCTTATTAACAATAAATATATTTTATTCGAATGAAATAAATTGTGAAGACAAAACAGAAAAAAAATTTCAAATGTGATCTTACTATAATAATAATCATGCTCAACAGTCATAATTAGCCTCATCCTTCTTCTCAGATTGGGCATCCTGTTTACCTTTTGCAATTTCTCATCTAATCATTTTATTGAAGGATCATGTTTTGATTATAACTGAGTATCTTGAATTAAAAATTAGAATAAACACATCATATACAAAAACTTTTTAACTTTTTATATTTTATTTTTCTAATCATGATATTTCGAAATATTTATTTTTTCCTTTTATACATTCTACATATCTATTTTCAGTGCCAAAGTAACCATCCCTTTAATTTTTATCAGCAAACAAAAGGAACATGAACTTGAGATAGATGCGATGCAATGATGAAACTGGCACCACGTCTGGTTCTGAAACACCAGCTTTCTTTGAAGCGAAAAGTGTACTGTAAATCCAATAATATTCCATTCCCTTTTAAATTTTTTATGTGGTCATTCATAAAAATGGCACTATTACTTTCACCTTTTCTCCCTTATCTTTAGTGGAAAAATATTCTCTCAGAAAAAGAAGAGCCACGAAAGGGACTGGAATGCACAGTTGAAAGTGAAGTTCAATAACTTTATGTATATATAGACACACGCTCTTCCACAACCCTTTATAAAATATAAAAAAAAAAAAAAAAAAAAAAGCAAATTTACTGGACCTTCTTCAAAACTTTAAGTACGTCGTAAAAGGATTTTTGGTCGGTTGGTGCAAGTATTGGATGGAAACGTGACGGGACTTTCGATAAGTTAATCTCACGGGAAAGCAATAAAAAGAAATATGCAGTAAAAAAAGAAGAAGAAAATTCGTAAAAAAAAAAAAAAAGATAAGCTTACGTGTAATTAGATCTGCACAAATATCAGTTTCGACCGTTAATCGACTCGGTCATGGGCAAGCCTTAGATAAGCGGTCTTACTCGCCAGTTTGGGGAGGATTAATTCTGAAATTTAAAAAAAAATATATATATATATATTAATATAATATATAATATATATTAAGTGAAATTCGATTCACGAGTAATAATAGTTCACATAAAGTTTTAGATTTAATCTCGAAAAAAAAGGAAATAGATAAATAGGTCACAAATTATTTATAATAATTGATGAAAATACGGAATAAGAAAAAAATTATTTATAATAATTAAAAAAAATTCAAAAAAAAAAATAACTCACCATTCAAGGGCTATGAAACTGACCCTTAAACTACTAATTCGGCTGAATCAATATGAACCCACCCTTTTAAGAGTTGAGTTCGGTTTCCTCTCCAATAGACTTGTAAACCGGTAATTCAAGGCTGGTTCGAAATTGAGTTGAATCGATACATGGGTTTACATGGAATGACTAAACGAAAGTTTAAAAATGTTGATGCTATTGTCAATAATATTTTATATAATATATAGTAATATGGTATCAACTATTACAAAGTTAAACTTGGGTATAGTGATCTACCTAAATACAAGGTTTTAGTAATTAAGCATCTAATGAAAAATTGATTAATATCGTATGTGTAAAAAAAGTTTTAATAATACTAACATGTCAGATGATTTAAAGAGTGGTGATAGATACCAATTAAATTTTAACATATAAATACATAGTACAAGAAAGATACAATAAAAAGAGAAAGAAAGAAAGTATTCTATATTAGCTAAAATAAAGGATGTATTGGCTCGATAAATCATGAATTGTAAAAAATTTAATCTTGTTCTTTATTATTGATTCAAGTACATGCTTCAAAAATCAATTTATTTAGTTTATATGTCCTCTAGTTTAATAATTTCACATGTAATATACTTTTTATAGAATCATGATATCTAACATAAAATCCACAGCAAAGAAGACACAAATCTAATAATATCAAAAGGAAGAGAACCACGTGTTAAAATCTTAGGAGATTCTTCGACACCGACTGCAAAATGATATGCAAAGCACCATAAATTCATACAAAAGTCAACCCAAATTTTGTTAATATACAGTGATACATACACGCGGAGTGTTTGGAAGCCATGATATTGAAAGATTAAAAAATATGTTTTTAAGGATCCAATTGCAGTGGTTTATGTGCATATAATGTGCGTTTGGGACAATATGGATTGGTGTGAAATGACGCGCTCAAATAATTTAGACGGAAAGATAGCAAGGAGAAACACGCAGTTTCAATAAGCTCAAATGTACGTGTAATAAATTGAAAAATTATAATGTATCAACCTCACTATTCTTAAGAAGAGGTGATATGTTATTTGTTTTTATGAGTTTTTGGAATAATAATGTAACAATATGATAGTGTTTTTCCCAATTCCTTAGTTGTCAAATGAGGGGAAGATATTGAGTATTTATAGAGTTTTGCTATCTATGATATTCATTAAATTATGTGATGTCAATACTTTAGATGAGTCTTCCTCTTAATGAATTCCTTCATGACTTCCTCCTAAATATAGATTTATGGAAAGCATCTCTAAAAATATGAGCTTCCTAAAAAAGGTTGAATATTCATTTTTTAAGCACATTATGCTAGATCTTCATAAGTCATCCCACATACAAAAACTTTATGCCCTAAATCTTATCACTTAGTACAAAGATTCAACAAACCCAAGTTTTTACTTGATTTGAAGCCCAAAATTTATTTTATCCATCAATACAAATATACCTGGAAACAAAATATTTCCATACTATATTACATATGATAATATGCACCCTTTGATCTCATGTTGGAAGCAGCGATGTGAGAAATTGATTAATAATGTGAACAATATAGGGGGTTATAATTAAGATGATCAAACGCTGTCATCAAGTGGGAAACTACCAAACAAGAACCCCATCATTAGCTACATTCTCATGCTAATAAATTGAGGGCTTTATTTTCTTTTTGTTATTCACATGTTGGCAATTTTTTTATTCTCATGCTGAAAAACTAAAAGGTGATGTGAATAAAGGCAATAAAAATACCAAAGGGGAAATTGGATTATTTATAGCCATAAGGTACCCAACAAATTGATGGCTTGTGACCTTAGGTGTCTTATCCTAAGTTTTTAGGGGGATTCAAGCTAATGAGGCTATCTGATGATAGAAGGGTAAGTTTGTTGTTTTAAACCTTGTGCTTATCCATTTGTATTTAATGTGTTATAAGCGTCGTATACGATCAAGCCACGTAGGCCTTCATAAGGAGTTACATCTGTCATGTCGCATTTAATAAACTATAGATACCATACAAATGAGCACATGAGCTTCCATTATAGGATGTGGAGGGTGTTGCCAAGCTTTGCCAAGAGGTTTGTGACTTACGGAGCATGGAGTATACACCTTTTCTCTTGTAGTTGCTTCAAGGGAGTTAGCAAGTGTCCATTTTCTTGCCCTTAAACCATAGAGAAGTTAGGTCAAGCCTCGTAAAACTTGGCTCGTGGCCTAAAGACTGAGCCAGGACACCAAAGTGCTTAGCTCGAGAATCGGAGAGCTTAGCATTTAAGTTAAAGAGGTCGGCCAAAGCCTAGAGGCCCATGTCTAAAGATGAGCATCAGCTTTCCCAATTTTACTTCTATGTTTCTTTTATGCCCTAAAAGTAACAACAACTAAGAATATAGTTCGCTGATGCTGGGAGGTGTTGGTCCCAACATAGTACGTTAAACTAGACCGACGTGACTCTATACCGGTAACTATAGAGTTTCTAGCCGATTAATGCAATTCAAAGTCAGCATTTTTCGGATCGTAGGGAAAAAAAAATGGAATAAGGGTCGACCTTATGAGTTAAGAGTAGCTTCTTTCCCATCCCGCTATTCCAAAAGGAATAGAGTAAGGGACAACCTAACTCCCGTTGTCTTGACTTGATTGCACGGGATTAAACCAATTTCAATTGGATTAAGATCATAGTAAGTTACCGATGAAACTAATTCTATGACCAATTTGACTTAATCAGAACTTTATTTCTTGAAGAAAAATATCATCAATAAAGCACCATTCTTGTTTCAAAGAGAAGATCCCACAATACATTCAATACACAAATTCCTTTTAGAGACAATATGTAATTCACACATTAGAGAGAGAATTATGAACACTAACATCCTGTTTAATTCGCTGAATGGAATAGAGGAGATGGAATTTGGGAGATAGAATTGAGATTTTGATGGAATGTAATATGTGGTGCTTTTTTATTATATTGTTTACTTTAATAAAAAGAGCAATAAGAATAAACATATGATAGAAATTAAAACGATAATTTTCCATTTTTTTTTCTCTATCTCTCTATCTCTTTCTCTCTGATAATTGTTAATGCAGGACAGAGGAAATGGTTTAATTTTAAAGGATGAAATAATAAATGGATGTGGATAAGGAAACTAAATTAAATTAAAAAATTAATTTAAATGAAAATTATAAGAAGCATGCTAAGACTTGTTTTGAATTTGCTCAATTCATGTGATGACATTGTCGAAGGAAAGCTATCACATGACAAATTCAAGAATCGCATTATCCTTCTTTTGCTTGTTCCCATACTGGAAAGAATCCGTGAAGTATAAACCCTCCTTTATTAAATTAATAACTAGCGCTTGTAGACAAGTCTTGGTGGATTGAATTCAATATCACATTGAAGCAGCTATCGAACGTAATTCCCTTAGTGAAATCCTCACTTGCGAAGGATATACGAAGATGAAGCTTGTTTATATACTTATTAATTATCCCAGCGAACTAACTCCTAGTGAATCTGTCCAATTGAATCAAGAAGAATTAATGCCATTCTTGGAATTTATCGAAACTTGGAAACCTTGTTGCTGTTGCAATCGATACAACAAACAAAAAAAAAAAAAAAAGAATACTAAATAAATTGAAATAACCCGATTTAATGGCTTCATACCATCAATAAAGTTTTTGATAGCCATCTCACATTATCGGTGAAAGATGAAATCACTCAACTTTTGAAAAAAAAAATCAATTTTCCTTAATTCAATAATTAATCACTCAATTATCTAAAACCTTAGAAAGAGTACTATGTATTTTCAATGGCTATTAATAAATCTCCTAAAATAAAATATACTAAAAAATCCTCTAAAATGTATTCACTTGCTAAAAGATACTAAATATATATATATATATATCCTAAAAAATAATAAAATCTCAAATATAAAAATCTTCATATCAAGAAGGACAATAATGTTGTTGCGAACTCTCTACCTTTGCCCTCCTTCGCTCTTTACCTCAATTCTCTCGCTCTCTCTTTTTCTCTCTCTACTTCTGCTTTCACTCTCACTCTCTTTCTCTCTACTCTACCTCAATGACAATAACGGGTTAATGGCATTATAGGATTTAGTAAAAAGACTTAGAGTAATGCCTTAAAGATGATTCTTCTTTCATAGATTAGTTAAAAAAAAACCCCTAATATTGTCTTACCAATTGAAATGATAAATATGAATTTCTTAAGGAGGCCATCATAAGGTCAACTTTCCCTCTCTTTCTCTCTCTCTCCATACCTTTAATCTTTAGTGGTGTTGGTGGTAGTATTGTGGCACATAGGTCCATGAAATTTTAGGTGCATGGTAGTGGTGTAAGTTGCGTAGGCTTAGAGTTGTCTGTGATGGTGGTGGAGGTGTTTGGATGTGCAATTGCGAGTCATGTGGGCCTAATGGTGATTGGTGGATAGCGTATGCTAGTGGAGAGTGAACAATAATGATGTGTTGGTGGTGGTGATGATAGTGGCGGATTAATAGTCAAGAAGACAACTCATAGTGGTACTATGGGTTATTTATTTATTTATTTTTCAATGAGTGTATTTTGGGATAAAAAATTGGGATGAGTAAAGAATCATGATTTGATGGCCTTAGGAATCAGTATGCAGGGATTTTAGGGAAAGAGAATTCCTAATAATTGAGTAAAATACTAAGTAAACATTATAAATATGGGAATATAAGGAATAAAGAAAAAATAGAATTGGAATTCTCCCAAGTGAACATACATAATAGTTTAAAAGTGAAGGAGAATTCTACAAACAATTATGTACGATTGATCTCCCTAAATTAAGAAATTTCTCCCAAAATTGTATTAGAATAGAAAAACTAATAAAAAAAGGGGAAAAAAAAAAAGGAAAGGAAACTCATCCTATAAACCTGCTTGAAGCAAAACTTGAGCGAAGAGGGAGAGGAAGAAAACTACCTCCTTAGTTTTGGTTTTCACTTTGAAGAAGCAGGAGTATTTTCTGTAAAATAAAAAGATACATTGGTTTGGTTTAAGGAAAAGCTTTAACAAGAATTACCATTTTACCCCTTAAAACAAAATTAGATAGGGCATTGTATGTATGTTAATCATTACCAAAGTGTATTTTGTTATGGTGACATTAACCAATTTGGTCGGGTGAATATCTTCACCTAGGTGCCAAGTGATATCTCCTACAATCAAATTGCCCATAAACGTAGAAGTATGTTAGCATCCTCATAGGCAATAAAATTGTGATGGATAGATTTGGAGTTTTAACTTAGTCAATTTGAAAATGACAGCTAAAATTTGCAAGTGTAATTACTTAACCACTAGTGACTAGACACCATATTTATGACAAAAAAAAGTGATCAACATCAGTTGTTATTGGTAGTTTAGTTGAGATGAATCTATGGATAAACTTTCCATAAGTACGATAGATCTCCAAAATCTTGAACAGCCAGGAACATTCTGTTGTCGAATGTATTAGATGGACGTACAGTGGAGGATGCAGGCATTTTACTAAAGATAAAAGGAACAATTATTAAATATAAACTTTAGCTTTAAGAGAAAAATTGGAGGGTCAATGTTGTAAAACCCATATTTTGGTTTTTGCAATAACCATAAGAGAAAGTTTAAAAATGCAATGTATCACTTAATAGCACTCTTTATTCAAGATTATGTTTTTTCCTTAAAACACTACTTTATTATAAAGTATAACATGCTCTAATTTACCAAAAGTGGGAAAAAAATTTAATCAAAACTATTGCCCGAAGTTAAGGATTCCATTTTTCTTTTTTTTTTTTCCGTTCTCACACATTAACAGATTAACTTAAAGTTGTTGAACCTCAAACTTTTACTTGCAAAATTTTATATTTAAAATTTGAAATCACTATAATATAATACTTGAATCAATTTTTTTTTTTTTTTAATAACTTCAAACTTCATATGTAAATAAAGTCATACAAATGAAGTCATACAAATGGCATAAGTTATGCCAGCTAATTTAATGCACCAGAAAATACGCATCAAGCTAAAGAATTTTGATTTGTTTAAATGCATGCTTTTCTAACCTATTTCACTTAACTGTGTATCAACGCGGGCTAATCTGCTGCAAAGCATGTTAACCCTCGAACCTGCATAAAGGAAAGAGAAAAAAAAGAAGTCAATTTTGGCAAAATTTGATATGTTATCTATGCAAAGATACAACAAATTTAAATTTTATACAGTAAGCAATAAGCAATGCTCTCCTGAATATTATTGCCACCTTAAATTTCCTCCCGATAATTCCATATTGATGCGTCACAATTTTGGTTTTCTGTATCTCGGATCACGATGCCATGCCCGCGAGGAGTTATGGATCTATGGTATATACGTTCCGAGCAAAATAATAGTCCTGACTTCTGATGTTTATTTTGGACGAAAAAGTTTTCCATGTTCACCATATTCGTTTTTGTTTCTATCGTTTTAGTGACTTTTAGTAAAATAAGATAAAAAAGAGAACAAAAATAACAAAGCAACTCGTTAATGTTTCCAGGAGGAGTCTAATTGTTTGTTTTTGCATACTCCTCTTTGAAGGAGAATGTGGTGCTCTTTTCTCGTTTTTTTTTTTAATATAAAAAAAAATATAGAATGTGAGTATTTATGTAAAAAGAATTACTATTTTTTGTATAATTTTAATTTAAAACATAATATTTACTTTTAGTAATTTATTTTAAAATATTAGTTTCTATATTAAAAAATTCTTAGAATATTAAGAAACAATGTATTTAGCTTATTTAATCCATCAACTTATAACTTGTTGATAAGGTAAATTGACTAAAAATTTTAAGCAACATTTGAAGCGAGGTAACTCGCTTGACCTAAAATCATATAAAAGTTAGAGCATATTGACCTACTAAACCCATTTGTACAACTTTATTAATACGAAATTGAAAACAAACCTCTTAAGTTCGTACAATAATTTTGCCATCGTATCAAACTTGGATGGAAAGATTTGTTTCCTATCTACGTACTTCAAGTGAGGGAAATAAATTGCATCATCCTCATCCTATACCGAGTGGTAGTTCATACGGACCATAAAAGTTAGGCCATGAGAGTCCATCATCTCACTAGTCATACGTCAACCGTTTAGTAACAAGTCACGCTCAAGAAACATTATTATTGTAAAACCAATGACCTCGATAAACACATGTACACTATATTTAGATCACAACAAGAACCATGTATTCTAACCAAGACACGATTATTGCAATTAGAAAAACACACGTGGCACTCCCACCATAAGTGATGCAAAGTCGCAACTAACAAAAAAGACACCTCGTTAGTATTTTACACTTTTGCAGTATTCCTTCAATTGGAATCTCAGCCATTAGCTTTCCCACTTTTGACATGTTTCACTTGCATATATACTTATGTGGATGTAACCTTGAGATGGTCGTAGTATAAGCTATAGCCCATCCAGGAACTTGGGGTAGTTTTATATCTCTACTTTTCTTTTCTTTTCTTTTCTTTTTTATGGTGTATACAATAAAAAATGTGTGCTCCAAATGCATGGAAAGCATTGGATACTAAGGTCGTCCTTGTTTCGTGGAAAGCGTTTTCTATTTTCTACATTATTTATTCAAATCAATTATTTATAGTTATCAGCTTCAAAATGTTGCAGTTACTGTTAGTTATTAGTCACAAATGATGTGGAAGATAAAAGGTTGTAATAAAAAATGTGGAAAATGATTTATAATTTAAAAAATAAATAAATTGTTTTCCTCTTTTTTTACTGACATTTTCCGATATTACTAATCACAACCGTTAGTAATTAGCCATTATCATCGCTTTTTACCATCATTTATTAATGAAAGCTATAATCTCTCAAAATTATTATGATAATATTAAATAAATGTAACATTTCAATTATTATAAATATGGAATAAATTCTGAAAAATGTTTTCATGGGTGCCTTTTGTTTAGATTACGAGAATCAAAAGGCTCCTAAATAATACCCATCTGCAGTAGTATACGGGTACCATCCAACTATTTGCATCTTCACCTTCTTCCCCTTCTCACTATATATAGAAGTTTAAATATAGTGTGATGAACTAAATCTTTCTTTTACTAGGTGTTAAGATTTCTGGTTTTCTACTGTTATGAGCAGATAGGATGTCTGGTTTTTACAGGAAGAAAGTAAATGCGACATGCTATATCCTGGGGAAGAGTCTAGCTTGGGATCAAGAAGCCCGCAGGTATGTGCCTACCCTTAGCTCTCAGTAACAATATGCAAATAAAGCCAAAAAATTTATCTGCTTTTCTTGACATATGAACTCTTATCCTAGTACTAGAACATTGAAAAGGATGTCTGTCTAAATTTTAGCGAATTCTAATTCAGTCATGAGAAACATGCTTTCACTTTATCACATGGAAGTAGATCAAAGGTATTGATTCCAGCTTCGTATTTGCTAGTTCTTTCGGTATCTTCACTAAATGAAAGAAGTATTTTACGATCTTAATTTCAAATTTGTAGATATATACGGGTAGTTTTTAATTAATAACAGTAAATATGTAATGCAAATTTGCATTTATTTTGTATCTAGGTTTGTTAGTTTGAATTTATTAGTTAAAATGGATAATGAAAATCGAAATCTGTATGATGATTGAAAAGCAAAGGAATAAAGTTCAAGTTTGAACCTGCTCCGCCAAAATCCTATTCCTATAGCATAATCGATTTCCAACTTGTTTCTTTCTGGAGATTTTTATCCGAACTCTACATTTATCATTTGTAATGCCAAGAGTTGATTGCCTTTTTCATAACAAGGAAAAGGAATTCTATCATCCAAATTTGGGTCGATTGCCTCATCCATTTCGATAGACTCCACTCAAGTTTAGTCAACCAAACCACACTTTATATCTGAACTGGATCATCAATCAGTCACTACGGTTATCACTTCGAGCTTATTTCAACATTACCATGCTTTAAATCCAAATCCTCTAAAAATTCAATCACATTTTAATAAATCTTTAACTTTTACGATATAACTCATACCACCATTCAAATAATAGATGAGATTTTCAGTGACTGGACCGTAAAAATTTCCCATCTATATAAACATGCATTCAGTGGCATTTCAATACAGCAAAGCCACTTCCTGCCACATGTCTATCATTTCTTTCCCTCTCAAATTCACGGGCTCTCAAAGCCATCAAAGCCGTAAGAGGTCCCCCTGGACCTACTGATTAGGAAAGAACCAGAGCAACCCTCTGTTGTTCCTAATGCATTTACTGCAAAAAATGGAGGTAAGAACAAGATTTCGTTTCCCAGGGCCACATGGTCTCGTTAGAGACTAATGGCAAGGGAGTATAGGATCAAAATTTTGGAAGTATATAGACAATTATTATCATCATGTGAAGGAGTACAGTTTGTCATAGTCAGTGTACATGATGCCCACAGCCCACAGCCCATAGGCAGGGTGTTTACACATGCACTGTTTTGCTATATCAAGTTAAGGATTTAGGTATTGGCTCTTGTATCGGAGTGGGAAAAATGACCGGTTTTGGTGGTTGTTTATTCATAGGATGAACAACGAGACTTGTTTAAACCTCGTGGTTCATTAATTATGTCACTATTCCCATCCGAGTATAGATATATTCATGGTGTTTGTATCTTACCTTAATATGGTGCATTAAGACAAGTGTATGGAAGAATTTTCCGTAACGAAGCCCCACATTCTTGCCAACAAGTAGTATGGAAACAATAGGGTCAATGTCACAGCTTACAGCACAATTTTACCATTTTCAATAATGATACATTTAAAGTTTTAATTTATCTGATTATATACCAATTGAAAGTTTAGTTATTATTCGTTATATCTCAATTAATTTAAATTCATATTATTAATCCAATTAACATAATTAATTAATGGGGTAACCACCCACAACCATAAAGAGGTTGCGTGACCCCAACCTCCAATATATAGCTACTGCCACCTTTACAAAAAAACAAATCCCGACCTACTTAAAAAATGTGAGTTGCAAACTAGTAGTCGTATGTGGCGATGTATAGCCTTAGGTAGAGTCATGTAACTTTATTAAGACTATATACAATTATCTCATCGATTGATTATATTAACTAAACTAATAATGTTAATCAAAGTTAATAGAGATGTGAATGATAACAACTAAATTTTTAATTAGATATATAATTAGACAAATCAAAACTTTAAGTGTACAATTACAAAAAATAATAAAATTGACATGTAAATCGTACCATTATCCCAAAAATATGTACAAATAAAGAAGAAAAAAAAATAACCTAGATAAAAAGTGAAAGAATGACCTTTCACTATTTCGCATAAAGAGGCAACGTAGGAACGTGTTAGGCCAATATTACACATAACTATAAGCTACTCTAAATGACTATTAAGTAATTTAGTTTTCAACATTTTGCAATTTCATTAACTAAAGAATAACGATATATATCATTAAGAAAATTGTGTTGAGAAAATAACATATCACCTACGTACCAATATAGCTTTTTACAATTGATAGAAGACACAATTGGGAATGTCCTTTCTTTTAGCTTTCTAGGGCACTTCATGCCCTTTCATCATTTTACCTTCTCCATCTAGAAATGGACCACTGTCCACATCACATGTCTTTGTTTCCGCCAGTTGAATTCTAATCATCAAATTCTTGAATTTACATACCCTTTGAAACCTGCCTCGATGCATATCCTTCCATTTAGTCCGTGACCTTTTATAGCAATCTTGAACGAAATAGAAGTTAAAATGCATTGATAAGATATACTTCAATAGTTAAAACGTAGTTTTCATCCATCTCTTAATTTAACCTAACAGTCGTAATTGGACAAATTGAGCAATTCTTTTCCTTTAAAATCAATCGAGCTTAAATTGACATAACATGAAACCAATCAACCTAAAAGTCCCATCAAAATCAGTGAAAATACACGGATTGCCTCAATGATACCAAAAAGCAAGATTTCTTTATATAGAGTGTATTAAATTGTTATTAGGATTTACGAGTAGAAATGACGTTGAATTGCATCCCACCAAATAGAAATTAAGGATAAACAAAATTTCATTACATATCTCACTTAATAGCGAGTACGGATTGATTACAGTATTTATAACTATTAATAATAGGTTTTCTTAATATAATGGCACATATATAAATATTTAGTTATTCTTATCTATCAAGCTTTATATATTACATGTCACTCATATTAAATATTTTCTCGATAATAGTACTCTTGATGTTCTGGACATAAAAATTAAAAAGAAAAAAATTAACGCATGAGAACATATATAAAGCCTCAGCAAGTTCAAGCTTGTTATAGCTATTCCCGACCTTGCAATACGATGAGTCACGCAACCCCACGTTGGTGGGGCCTTTTCCAAGGGATTGATTCTTTTCCAGTTTCTACTTCAAAACGCTCCATGCACCTAAAGGAGTCAGGAAGGATTGGGGTAACACACAATTCCTTGTAAGACATAATTCATGATGAAACATTTAAAGAAAAAGGTTATTGTTCACACGCATGTTGCATGTTTTAATATTTCCACTTTGCTGGAACGAGAAAGGCCTACTTTAGGAACCCACGAAATAACTAATAATTTTTCATAGCTTTCATTCACTAATCTTATAGTCATTTAAAACTGTTTTAAAATGCATATATATATAATATACCATTCTTGGACACGTGTTTCCTTGCATATCTTGGACGTAATGCCTTGTTTGGACACTTCACATAAGTCTCCCGAGAATCTTTTACACAGATGAGATTCGTGAATATAATTAGTTAAAGTTCTAGATGAAAAATGTCATTGATTCCTCATTTTAACAAGAGATTCTCGGCTACACTCTTCTATATTGACCTGTATTTTATACCGTTGGACCAGTTAGATCCATCAATTTTATTTTTCCATTTGGGTTCCATGTATCTAATAGAAAACACTTCACATAGGTCTCCTAGCCATTGTTGACTTGTTTAAAATAAATAATAACACTAAATCCATTACTATGTTTTAATTAATACAAGAACATCTGATTTAATTAATACAAGAACATCTGATGAAAAATATAATACAACAAGAAAAATTAAGCATAAAAAAATTTCGACACAAACCACAATCATTATTCTTCCCTTGGCAAATAGCTTTGAACTTAAGTATGTATTAAGTTAAAAATATATATATATTTTTATTATGGTCTATATTATCAATTAGAAATTTTTATGGGATAGGTTCATGATTCCTAAAATATGTACGTTATGTATTTTAGAGTTAGTAGCTAAGGTTATTCAGTACCATTTCCTTTGTCGATAAATTCTGAAAAATTAGACTCGAAATCTAATATATGATCTTTAAAATCCACCGACAATCCATCCAATCACACAAGATAGAGCAAGTTTCAAATTTATCAAATTACTCACCCTTCCCTAATAATAATATTGTAATGAGATCTAAAATTTAAACTTCGCACCATTTACTAAAGAGACAATGTCACAATTTATATCTCAAATTTGTCACTTTTTATAATTATACTTATGAAATTTCAACTTATATAATTATATACATAATTGAATATTTAGTTATCATAATTTGTACCTTAATTAACTTCTATTCATAACGATAATCTATTTAGTATAATAAATTAATAAAGTAATTGTCTATGGCCTTAAGAGTGTCATGCAACCTTCTTAAGGCCGTGCTCAATCATCTACGGCTATTTGTGGGTTTCACGATACATATTTTTTAAGTAGATTACATTCCACTATTTTATAGTAAGTGGTTAGCAGCCATCTATAGAGGGTCATGCGACTTCTCTTTAAAACCATAAACAGTTACCTCATTAATTGATTATATCAATTAAACTAATTATATGAATTAAAGGTATTTATAGTGATAATTAAGTTTATAATTTGATAAATTAAAACTTTAGATGTATAATTAAAGAAAAATAAAAAGTAAAGTTAAAATATAAACCGTAACATTAATCCTTTACTAAATGAGTTACCAAGTTAAATGGACAACTAAATAGGTATACAGTGAAACCACAAATTTAAGTGGATCATGAACATGTCGACACATTTACACATGAGAAATAATTAAGCGAAGCCAAAATCTACTTGTAACCGTGTGGTCAGTTGGTCATATTTCCAATTATGTTTCTACTCAGTTTGGTTTGCCGTTTATGAATAAAACTTAAAGTTAGAAATTAAGGTTATAAATTAACACAGTTGCCGAAATTAAGGTTATTTATTAACACTTTTTTTTTTGGACAACTATTTATTAACACATTCACTCATATAAATTTGCACATAAGAAATCATTGTACATGTATAATTGACTTTGTCAACAATATTACTGGAGAATCATAGAAGCAGTACACAAGAGGCAGATTGAATATATATTTAATTGAGTTTGTTAGCAAGATATATTATTGACTTCTTATACTAAAAAAATTCATAATGGCTTATTCATATATTTAATGTGAAGTGTTGCTAATTGAATATATAATTATGTATAAAGAAGAATCCACAAAGGATGTTACAAATTAATTGGGGCTCGATTATCTTTTTTTTCTTTTTTCTTTTTTTTTTTTGGTGGAAACCATACTAAAACTAATGTACAAAAAATGCAAGACGAGATTAAACCAAAAACTTAATTTAAAACCCAAAAGTTCCTTTATGTAAGTTTCTTTATTTCAATGAGAGAAAATAATTTTAGTGTTTCAACTAGAAAACAAATCTTTTTAATAATTGAAATAGAAGATGCACATCACATAAAGGTGTGGAAATACAAAATGACTTATTACTCTATTATAAAACCTTTAGATTCAAGTAACATGGTATTTTAGATACACAAAATATTTATCTTTAAGTTCTACCCTATATTTAAACATAACATCATCTCTACTTGCACTATTTTACATAATATTATCCTATTTGCACCACTTATAACATTTATTTATTTTTTATTTAAACCACTAAAAGTTTCACTTTTTATTTAAATTTGGCCTTAGATGTTTATCCTATATAGTGTGTAATCTTTCCTATTTTTTAAGTTTAAAGCATTATAATAGAAACAAAAAAAGAAGGTTTCAAATAATATGGTTAAATAGGAATTTTATATTAGCAAGGTAGAAGGATAATCATGATTATTCAATCCTTAAGTCTCAGAATCAAAATCCTACTTAAAACCTAATTCTTACTTTCTAAGAAATTGCTATTCCCACCTTTAAAATTGCATCCAAATAATAACTAAAGAAATGAAACTGAAATCGCAACTTCATTTTGAACATATCGAACAAATAAAAGGTAATTAACGGTAACACTTAACAACATTATACCGCTTAGGCATGGATACTTAGATTGTCGTGTTTTATCTGGGACACCCCTTATCTACAACATATCCCTTTCTCTATTAGATCAGTATGGGCCATATTTACTACACACTCCAATATCCAACATAGAAAACCTAATCCCATAGAAATTTCGTCCTCCTAAATTTTATAAAATTTGTTTATGTTGCTATCAAGTATCAGAACTCAGATCTAACTTTCCATTCCTTTTCGCCGTTCAAATGCTGTCCTTTTTAGTAAAGCAATAGCTTCTTTTCATTTTCCTTGGAAGATACGACAATGAAAAAAATGTGCTAAAGAAACCATTTAGAGCCAACAAAGTGGATTTGTTATCATCTTTATAATTTGTGTAGAAAAATAAGGGACCCATTATGCTTTTACGGTTAAATGTATATCCACGATAGATGTGTTATTAGTGAAAAAAAAAAAAAGGAAGAAGAGGCAGAAGAAGAAGTTAATGTGTGTTTTATAAATATTTATTAATAATTTAAAAAATACATATATACGAACGTCTTTTTATGTAGTATCTCGCAACACTCATCTATAGAAACCCTATTTGTTATTTTCTCTGGTAATCACTAATAGGGGAGTGCTTGAGGAGAATATGATGGATTATGAACAAGAGCAATGATTTGGTCGTCGATTTCTTTAATAATGTTTTCGGAATGTGCAAGAAATAAAATATAACCTACATGATTAAGGATGTATGCCATGATGGATTAATCATGCAATCGTCCTTGTATAATGGGTTGCATCTTATTATGATATCAGTTAATATTAAAACCCACACGCCTGCATTTCCATTTGTCATTATTTTATTCATGAAGCATATAGGTATAATATAATTATATTAATGTGTGGTTCCGATATTTGATAGAATATTTAATAAAGAAACTGTACATCTTTTTATATATTTATTTTTTGCAAAATTATAAGTTTTTTTATGAAATAAATGTCCTGAGATACATGTGAAATCATATATATTATAAGCATTAAAACCTTACAACAAATGTGTTGAGAATTTTCATTTAATTATATACTTAACTAAACTAAATATGTTTCATCAAAACTTTTTTTTCTCCCACTCTCCTAGCCACAAGTGGAGGACTGATGAGGAATTTAAATTCACTCTCCTAGGGATTCTGAGTGTTGTTTTAAAACCATTCTAAATTATAAAACCAACAAGTGTCATTTTCTTAGTTAAATTCCTTCATTTGTAATATACTCTCAATCCGAAAGGATTTGTCATTACTTATTAGACCATGCAAGTTTAATTTTTATATAGAGCAGGATAAAAATAGTCGCTGTTTTTCACTCTTTTGTATGCCTACCTACCAAAAATATGATTGGTTTGCAAGCTAGGGTTTTAGCTGCCCTAGCTTCTTGTGTAATATTATTTGAAAAGTTAAAAGAAAAAAAAAATTCCCATTTGGTGAGGAAAAAGCTTTATCCATTAATTTGCAAACATATATCACTCTAAATGACCTTGCTTCTTGTTTTCATGGGGATACACACATCAACCGCAACCGGCCTAAAAGAAAAAGCCTAGGAGTGCGGCTCCTTGTGAAGACCTAGAGACAGAAACATATTTACGTCACGTAGCACCAACCATTTGAAGATCAGCCATGAAGCAAACCTTAAAGACACAACATCCTTAGGGGTTTCCTTCCTTTTTGTCCTTATATTGCAATGGACCCATATCTTATCATTTGCCGTCCGACCACCAAATTATTATCATAGAGTGGACTTTTGAACAGGGAAATAAAGGAGAGCTATTCATTTATAAAGTTAAAGGAAAAAGGCAGGAACCAATTCTAAAATCGTTAACAATGTCTGGCTTATTTACAATTGAAAAAATTAATATTTGTTGGTGCAATTATTTTGTGAATGGATCCATATATTGCAATGGACCCATATCTTATCATTTGCCGTCCGACCACCAAAATTTTACGATAGAGTGGACTTTTGAACAGGGAAATAAAGGAGAACTCAGGATCCAATTCTAAAAGCTGGCTTATTAATAATTGAAAATATTAATATATGTTTGTGCAATTATTTTGTGAAGTATGTAGTCAATCTTGAAAAAATTAAAAAAATTATTTAAAATTTATTAAGTAATGTACACGAACACCCGTTAACAAGATTATATATAAAGATGGAAAGATAGTGCTTGTGCTGGGTGTCAAAATCTTCTGAACATTTGAAAAAGGCTTCAACTATAATGTTTTCTTTCTCTCTTTCTTTTTTTTTTTTTTTGGGGCAGTTCACCATCACGCAAAGCAAGCATTAGCAAAGAGTAAACTCCACTCAAAATAAGGAGAAAGCATTAAGTTATACCATCCTACACAATAGGAGCTTCTGCCTAGGGCATAATATCAACAAAAAGAAAAAGGCGTTTTGTTAGCAAGGCCATGTTTCATCATTCACAAGCTTCTTTGCATAAACACTAATTTTTTTCTAAAGACGAAATATGTTCAATCTTTCTATTCTTTTCTCTAAAATATAGAGTTGGTGGGGAAAAAAAAAAGTAAATATCAAGTTATAATACCTAAACTTTATTCATTTTTATATTAACAACTTAAAATTTAAAATGGCAATATAATACCTAAACTTTACTATTTCTGTAATTAATTAACTAAATATTACCAATTTTTGCAATTAATTACCTCTACTTTGCCTATTTTTGCAATTAATCTCCTAATCCAAGTACTATAAATAATCTTGAAAATAGTAAACTGACACTTTTAAATTTCAAATAATTAGTTATTAAAATGAGCAAAGTTTGGATACGAAATATTATATTTATTCCAAAAGAAATTAAAATATATTATTACCGATCAATTATACCATGATATATATAGATAAGCAAAGTCCAAATATTCTCTATTTTAATGATTTTTTATATAACATCACGTTATATAAAAAATCATTTATATATATATATTTTGGACTATTCGGTCATCTTTCTCATTTATTTTAAACCTTATATGTGTAGCTTATCCCAATATCTTTAACTCTATTTTTTATTTTTATTTGTCTATTTATTTTTTTGCTTGTTTTTGTGGTCACACTATATAATCACCAATAATGTTCTCTTTTTGTCCGATTTGGCTAGGTCAATGAGTCCCAAAATCCCATGAAATAGAGAAATAAATAGGGAAAAACTACTTAAAAAAGAAAAAGAAAAACTAAAAAGACCGAACAAAACCTCGTAGTGACCTCTCTCTTTTATTGTGTAGCTTTAAAGTCTTGTACCTTGAAGATGATAAGAATTTCATCCATTGACTCAGTGACTCACTGCCTACCACCCCCCCACCATAAACTCAAAACTAACTCCACAACCCATCACCTCAAGCTCATTCCTTCTCTTTTATTTTCCAGACAATGAAACAAGAAACAACACCAAGAAGTGAATATAAGACAGCTAGCACTACTAGTGCCAGTACTACTTCTAGTCCTAGTATTAGTACTTGTAACAATAATTCACATTCACCTGCTGCTGCTGCTGCTACACCAACAAGGTTTAGAGTGAGTGTGAAAGCAGCAAAGGAAATGGTGGTGGTGAAAACGGAGGATGGTAAAGGGAGAGCAAAGTCAGTGCCACCTGATATGAAGAACAATTCAAAGGCTAAGAGGTCTCTGGTGATGAATAAGAGCAGATTGGGTGAAAACGGAGTTGGATCCCAAAAGGGTAGGGAGGTTGAGGAGAATAAAGTTGTGGGTAGGGCCGGAATTCGACAAGTAGTGGAGCAATCCCCTCGACAGCGGCGGTTGCGGCCTGTTTTAGAACATAGTTGCAGGTATTATGTTTGTTTTTGTGTAAGTTGGTCGGTATTTACTTTTTCTTTTTTCTTTTGTCTTTTTAAGAGAGAGAATGCAACTCTTAGTTCTAATTTTTTGTCCACACTTCAATTTTGTGTTTTTTCACCATCTGATTATCTTGGTTATTTTTTTCTTTTTCTTTTGTTTGGTATGGTTTCGCAAGTTTTTTTTTTTTTCCTTTTTAAAATTTTCTGCATGGAATTGGGGTTCAGACTAGTAGGAATTTCAGTTGTTAACTACTTTTTCATTAATCAATGATAGGAAAAAGCTTAATTCCTGTTGAGCTCTATGAGTTAGAGTTTCTCAGTAACAGCTAGATTCTTTTTTAAAACCTTTTTCTGATAACACTGGATAAACTACAACGGATTGATAATCGGAGAAGTAGGAAACTTGAGGATTTTCAAGACTTAAATGTGCGTTTGTCTTTGTAAAATGTTCTCGGTTTTCTTACGATATTTGGTTAAATTTAATCACTGTGGAGTCTGGACGATATATGTAATTGAGATGGGTAGTGTTAGCTGATAGAGGGATAATGGTTGAAGGTAGTAATGCCACTTGCTGCCACCGACGAGGTACGGTAGTTGATCTTCATATTGATACATTTTCATGTCATTCAAAGATGCTTCTTCTTGATCTATTCATTTTCATTTTCCCAATCTGTAAAATATATTCCATGTATCAAACTCACCCTAAGTTGAAAATTCGCAATCGAAAATTTTTTATTTGGAAAAGGGGATGCTATGGTCCTAAAATTGATAGCACCTCAGTCCGAACAATTTGGATTGAATTATTGTTGTTTCATTCGTTTTTGGTGTTACATAATTTCGGAGTGGACTTCTTAAATTCTTGGTTGGAAACTAAAAAGTTGTTGTTTGAAACGAGATAGGGGGAGTGAAGGTGGGACTATGAATCAGAAGAAAAGGACCAAGGAGTTGCAGGAGAAACTCATATCTAATGAGACTTTGATAAATAGTTTGCAATCTGAGGTTTTGACTCTGAAAGCAGAACTAGAGAAGGCTCAAAACTTGAATGTGGAACTGGAATTGAAGAATCGAAAACTAACGGAGGACCTTAGTGCAGCTGAAGCCAAGATGGCAGCTCTTAGCAGCCGCAGTCAGGTGAGTATTATAACCAACTCTTCAAATATCTTCAATGGTCAGGGCTATTGTGTTTTTATTGCATAGCAAGTTGCAAATGATTCTTCGAATATAATGGGTCATCTTTTCAGAGCTTATGAGAGTTCATTCTGTCCTGGGAGTAATTATACCCTGATTTATACAGTGAGAGCTTAATCTTAGTAAGGGTTTATGAACTAGAAATTCAGCTCATACGTTTAATCCCAGTGAGGGTTTATGAGCTAGAAATTTGGCTTAAAATATATTACTGGTCTCTTGATTGTTGCATCATCATGAGCAGATACATGATCCTCAATTTCTTCATTGAACATGGCCTGCTTATGGTGCCATGATGATTTTGGCTTTGGTGATCAGAGATTCTTTTGTTAACTTCTTTTGCTCTTGAAGGGGGAGACAACAGGAGAGCACACAAGCCCAAAGTTTAAGGACATTCAGAAATTAATAGCAAACAAGCTTGAGATATCCAAAGTGAAAAAGGTGGCATTCGATGAAGTTGTTTTTAAGACCACATCACCTGCATTGCCAATAACTACAAAGCCAAAAGTTATTGATTCAGAAAGAGCAGCTCCAACTAGCACCCCCTTGCCACCAGGCCCACCACCTCCTCCGCCACCATTGCCACCTGCCCGTCCACGAGCCAAGGGATCTTCAACTCCTAAAGCTCCTGCAGTCGTGGAATTCTATCACTTTTTAACAAAGAAAGAAGGAAAGAAAGAACAACCAAATGTGAGGAATTCCAATAAACAAGTAGCCATTAGTCCTCACAATAGCATAGTTGGGGAAATCCAAAATCGTTCAGCTCATCTCTTAGCTGTAAGTATTTATGCTACTGACATTATAGGGTGCAAATGATTTTTATATGCCTTATATTGGTTTTAAAGCATTATTAAATTGCAATTTTTCAAATAGATTAAGACAGATATTGAAACAAGAGGAGAGTTCATCAACGGTCTTATCCAGAAAATCCTTGCTACTCCATTTACGGATATAGAAGATGTCCTCAAATTTGTTGATTGGCTTGATAATGAATTGTCTTCATTGGTAAGTTCAATGCCTTTGACCAAATTGAATCTCATTCATTTACTCTTCAACCCTGAAACCCATGCAGAAATGCAATCAATGCCGCAAAAAGATATTAAGAGGGTGCAACATTGCCTGTTGAAGATTAAACCGCCAATCCTATCCTTGGTCATTTAATTCCTGGAAGCTCAAGAACAAAACATGCAGATAGTATTTTGCTTTTATTAAGATTTCGCTTACATAATGTCCAGCAAAATTGTTAAAATCTAAAGATCAATTTCGTAAGAATATTAGGCCTTAGGCAGATGTTTACTGCCAACAAATTGAATCCCAATTAAATGAGCAATACAGCTTCATAGTGCAAATAATGTATTATAGTGCACTATTAGCATGTCTCAGCTGAACCCTAGTTTGATCTCCTTTTCATGCTAATAGGTGCCAAAAATATTGGAGTTCAAACTTTTCTGATTCGCGTATTAGTAAACGTTGTTTTGGGATGAGATGATTCAACATCATGCTGCTTTCAATTCATGAGTCATCAAATTTGCTTCCAACCATTCTGAAGTAATGTAAAGTTCAAAAGAACAACTTATGATGTTGCCTAACATGACAGGCTGATGAACGGGCTGTGCTGAAACATTTTAACTGGCCTGAGAGGAAAGCTGATGCTCTACGAGAAGCTGCAGTTGAATATCGTAATCTTAAATCCTTAGAGAGTGAGATTTCTTCCTATAAGGATGATGCTGATGTTCCATGTGGCACTGCCTTGAAGAGGATGGCTAGCTTACTTGACAGGTAAAATTTCAATCTATATATTCATGTTTGTAATAATTTTGTCTTCATTGTTTTAGAATAGTAAGTTAGATTTACCATTTAATTACCAGGTCTGAGAAAGGCATCCAGAGGCTGGTTAAACTAAGAAATTCTGCTATGCGATCTTATCAAGACTGCAAAATTCCAACCGATTGGATGCTTGATTCTGGAATGGTGATCAAAGTATGTATTTTGAACTGTCTTCCCTTGGGTTACCAATGCATCATGTTTATTACCTGAAACATAGAAGATGGCTCTTATTACTCACATTGATTGTGAAAGGAGTGAAGGGTGATCATTACATATTGATTTTATGGCACCACAAACCTCACTATGTTGATACATTTGCAGATCAAAAAGGCCTCAATGAAGCTGGCTAAGACGTACCTGGAGAGAGTGACGATGGAGTTTGAATCAATAAGGAACTCAGATAGAGAAGCTACTCAGGAAGCTCTGTTGCTTCAGGGCGTCCATTTTGCATACAGAGCTCATCAGGTAATGGATTGTGTATCCATGTCGTTGCATCTTTTTTGTTCTCCCTTTTTTCAGTTTCTATGGAACAAAGCCTTAGATTTTCCACCATCAAGGCCCTAGATATCAAGTCAAACCATGAAATGCCTATAGCCACATGATCATGCCTCTTAGCTGTTAATTTTACTTGCAATGGAAAGCTTTAATTCAACAGAAATTTGCATTGCAGTCTCAAAGATATTACTCAGGAGCTGAACAGTTTCAACGCTTCTTGATTTCACTTTTCTTGTTGATTTGCAGTTTACTGGGGGTCTCGACTCGGAGACACTATGCGCATTTGAAGAGATTAGACAACGTGTGCCTAGACACCTTGGGGGATCTCAAGGATTGCTGGCTGGCATACCATCCTCCTGAGAATCCACTGAAAAACCTTCTGCCACCTACTAATCATCCACCTTTTCTTTAACTAGAACTATCGGCCTCCCTTCTATACATATCAATTCCATTCCAGTTTCTTTGCAGGAAGAGATCTAGAATATTTCTTGTAAAATACATTAGATGGATTATGGTCGTAAAATGCAACTTAAGCTCGCCATATACTATCTTGAAATGTGTATGTTATTAATGCATAGAGGGTTAATAAGCCTGGTTGATGCAATCCATGCGATTCAAGTTTTTGTTTTACAGGTAGGAAAAGATGATCTGATTGTATTGTATGATGTGAATTCAGCAACAATCAGGCGAATATTTTCGTCTTTGGATGAGTTGTTATAGCAACATCTGTACTTCTAATAAAGATAACGAGATTCCAACCATTCGCCGATTTGCAACTCTTAATAATTTGTTGTGGCTGCATCTGTACTGATAACGTGATTGCTATCATCCACGGAATTGCAGATGTGAAAGCCAAATCTATATTAGCTGACCGGTCTGCAACATTGTCCCCTTCCTTGTATGTATGCTTTATTTGATCTAACCATGGTCTCCATATGAGCTGATGACAATGCATAACTAAGGTCGTGGAAGGGATGCTCCGGATAAAGATTCTTCTTCTTCTTCTTCTTCCATAGTTCAATGTAAAACTATAAACAAGTCAAATCAAAATGATATACTGCTGAGCTTGAGTTCAAGCGCTTAAAATCTTATAGCTTAAGCTCGGGTTAGAACTCGTTTAAATTTAAAATCTGAAACTCAAGTTTGACTTAAAATGATACTAAATAAATTTGAATTCGATTCGATTAAACTTGTTTAAATTTTATTTGTTTAGAAACAATTTTTTTTAATTATAATAAAATTTGTGTTCAAATTTGAACTTAACTCGATCAACATTTATATCTAATTTGAACCTAATTAGACTCGCGAACTAATCGATCTAAGCAATATGAAGTTCAAGTTCAACTCGATTTTTATCTAATCGATCTCAATTAAATATCAAGTTAAACGTGAGTAGTTTACGAGTACTTGAACTCGTTTATATTCCCAGTCTAACGGCTAACAATGAGTTAAGCCCCAAGATTACTCGTCTGAAGCTTTTTCGAACCAATTTCTAACCCCTTTAGAATTGCTCATAAGTCTCCGACAATGGCTGTCTCCATGCCGTCATTATTTTGAAAACCCCCAACGGGGTCTTCCTCACCATTCGCTGTTGTCTCAAGAACACTACCTCCAGAAAGAAGTTTTAGGGACATCTTTTTGGCATGGCATCTGTCTTAGATATTACTGTTTTGTATTTGATCTGTCTTGAAGTATGAAGTTTGGGAACTCTCGATTTCGGTATCAACCCTTATTTTTGAACAAATTATCTTTTTCATATCTTATTTCAATTATACTAAAAATAGTGGTTGATGGAAGATAGTTAGTGAATAAAAATTCATATATTTTTAGGGCGAAACGGCTTAAGATATAAAATTTGTTCTTTAGGGAAAAAAACTTACTCAGTTAAAATAATTAAATAAAGAATAAATAGATCTAATTTTGTAGGTACTTAATATAAAAAAAAAAAGATTCAATATATAATACACACTACATGCAAGTATGTATAATATATAACTACTAATTATACTTATATATATGACAAAATGGATAGTGAATTTTTAAGAACCATTTATTACTAATTTCACGTATTCAAATCTGATTAATAATTACACATTACTTATATTTTCACGTAAGGTGTACTACTACTGAATCTCTTCTCACTCAATATTATAAGAGATATATGCATGTATGTGTGTATGTATATATATATATATTCTAACTATCATATTACAAGCTTAGAAAAGAAAAAAAAAAAAGAACCAAACTCAATCCATTTTGTTTAGAGATAAAAGTGTTTATGATTCAATTCAATTCGAGTTTATGGTTTGGTTCCGTTCGATTAAATCAAACCAAATTAAACCGTATTAATCAAACCAAACTAAACCATATTCAAAACAATGAAGTCCAAACCTTTGATAATTCGAATCGCTTTTAACGATCTAGTTATCTAAATCGAACCATTTGGTTTAAACCGCTTTTAAAACCCTTTATTTTATTTTATAATACTAATGGCTATTCAAGTATTTAATCAAATATTGAGATTTAAAATTAGAAACATTACAGAAAAGTTAAAGCATATAATATGTCACAATAGATGATAATAGAAGTATGGAAATTTACTTGAGAGCTTAAAAACAATGTTGAAGGAAAATAGGTGTACAATGAATGTTGAACGGTGGATGAGAGACTATAAACAAAATATATATAAATAAGATTAAAATGAATTTTTAATAAAATTTAAAATTGAAAGGTATCAATTATTTTTTATTTTTAAATAAGAAGCAATTTAATTTAATTTAAAGCAGTTCAATTTAATTTGACCTCTAAGATCAAACTATTAATCTTTTGAACTCCTTTTAAACCAAACCATAAAATTAAAAATATAGATATAATACATGCTTTTTACTTTTAAAATAATTTTGATAATTAATTTTTCCCAGTTTGGAAGGACAAGAGCCTCTTTAGCCCTTCATCCCTCCTTGATTATAACTAATAAACCTAATGCTCACCATGTCCATGCTAAAATGATAAATATGTTATGCATAAAGTCATATTAGTGGAATAATGAGGAACTTTGATACTCTAGACATTTAGTGGAGTGGTATGGATAAAAATTTTTATAAAATAAAGTCAAAAGATTGAACGCACTTAAAGAAAAAATTAGGATGCACTTTAATGTTATACATATAGATAAAATTGAAATATATATATTTCATCCGAATATTAGATTGAAAATCTTCATATATAAATAATTTTTTATAACATGAATAGATAGGAATCAAATAAAAGAAAAAGAAAAAAGACAATGTAAAAAATCTTCGCGATTATCAATTAATAGATGAATGGCAAATTAGAGGGGAAAAAATGGATAATAGCATAAATGGAGCTGAAAAGCGTGAAATCTCATCCAACAAATTTTCGTTTCGGATTAAGATTCACGCCACGCTTCACCTAATTTTCCAATGCCGAAATTGTAATTCCACATCGAAAAGCTTACTTTTTCCTACGTGGCGTTTACCTGGCCTCATCTCAACCGTTCAAAATCCCCCCAAAAGGATCCAACGGTAAATCTCCACTAACTCCTCACGCCTTCCCCTCACTAGCGCGTGCTGTCGGAAAACCGACACGAGCATGCCCCACCTCAGCTTTTAGATTCAAATAACCAACCAGAATCTGCCACGTATTGATAAAAAAGAAACGTATAAATAGAAATCTTCATGAATTAGCAAAAACAACAGTAAAAACCTAAAAGCTTCAATTTTGACTGGATATTTCACGAATTTCTCCTCGCAAACACTTGATTGTTGAAGAGGATCTTCTCCGGCGCGGTGATGGAGGCTTCCGGCATTGTTTTAGGGCCTTTCCAAGTCGGTGGATTCAACACCCATGATTCAAAATCCAATCTTTGTATCAAGAATCAGTGCTTTGGAGAAATTAAGTCGGTGGGTATGAATAAATTTGGTATTGAAGGGTGCAGAAGATTTATGAGGAAGTTTCCTAGGGTTATGAGTAATGGGTTTTGTGATAAGGGGCATGTGCAGTATTATAATTACAAGGGTAAGAATCCAGTGTGTGATGCGAAGAAGAAAGAGAGAGAGAAGGAGACGAAGATTAAGAAGAATATGAAGAAGTTGAAGTTGTTAAGAGGGTCAGGACAGGGATTTCTAAGGTTTTCTCAGATGGGTTTCGCTGATGATGGTGTTGTGTCGGGTGATCTTTTGGTTGGTGAAAATCAGGATGGAAAATTATGGGTCTGTTGAAAGACGTCTTTTTTCCTTTTGGTCTTTAATTTTGATTCTGTGCTGTTTAATTGTGGACCTTGTGTTTTGATGTGAGAGTTTTATGTAATTTCTTGTTAGTTGCAGTGAATTGTCAGTACCATGATAGAAACTATGCATATGAATTATCGTTCCTGAGTGTCTACTTCAGTAAATGCAGTGACGGACCAGAGATACTATCCCCTTCGGTCTGCCAATGAGTGAATGATTTACTACTTAACATGTTGCTAAATTTTAAATTGATCGTATTAATGTGCTTCAACTGGATTATTATAGGCAATATCCAAAGGGAAATAGTTGCTCGAATTAATTAAATCTGAAGTTGTAGATTTGTGATTGGAAGTTGTTCAAACTTTATTGAGCAGATTATGGCATTTCATTAATCAGGCTGAGTAATTGGCTTTAATTGTGTTGATTGAGTGTTTGCTTTTTAGTTGAAAATGTTTTGATTGGGAAAATCGTGTATTTATAGAATTATGATGTTCTTTTGTTCTGAAGTGTCTCTTACACCCAAAAGAAAAAGTGTTGCTTTTACCTGAAATGATGAGGAATTGGAAGTGCTTGGTTTGTTTATCATTTTCGTCTGAATTTTCTATATTTGCAGGACACAGCTGATGTTCAAATGAAAAGACTCGAAGTGCTTAAGGCAGAGAAGAAGGAATTGAAGAGATTGAGGAAAGTAGAAAAGGCAAAGGTTAAAGCTGAGAGAATGACAGTTATGATTGATTCTGAATCATCTTCAACATCATCCGAATCAAGTGATAGTAGTGATAGTGAACGTGATGAGATAGTTGACATGAATCGCCTGAGAACTGAAGCATCTTGTCAGCCATGCTGTGAAGGAACTCTGCTTTCAAACAGTTCAACTGAGATTGATATTCTGCCAAAAGTTGGGGATTCCTCTATATACAATACTTGTTGCGGCAGTGTAAACAATGCTGAAAGTGATGTTAGAGTATCATGTGTTGCACCGATGAAGAAGATTGAGGTGTGCATGGGCAATAAGTGTAAGAAATCCGGGGCTGCAGCATTATTAGTGGAATTTGAGAGGGCTGTTGGACCGGATGGTGAAGTTGTTGGATGTAAATGCATGGGTAAATGTAGAGATGGTCCTAATGTTAGATTGGTGAGTCCCATAAATGAAGTTGAAGGTACGGAAGAGAATGATTCTGTAAGAGTACCTGGTAATCCTTTGTGCATTGGGGTTGGTTTGGAGGATGTTGATGTCATAGTATCAAATTTCTTAGCTAAAAGCACCCAGGATTTGGGTTTGACACCTGCTGTTTAGGAGTGTTATCTCTGCATGTTGGATGAATACATTATAGCTACCAAAAATCTCTGCTGGAAAACGCCTGTTGGTTTTAGTCCACTGTAAATAGGAAGACACAACCACTAAAGACGGTGTTCAGACATCGTGGTCGTTTTTACTTGAGGTTTTATTAGTATTTAGCATATTCTTTTGATTGTGCATAGATAGCTTCTCTTTGCATTTAATTTTTTGGAATACAATACTTGCTTAAAGCAGTTAATTAATAGGAAGTCTCCATCTCTCTGGATTGTTAAGAGAAATGATTTAATAGACCGAAAAAATCCTGCTGAATTCCATTGTGAAGCTTTAAATGCATAACACACCGGAAGAAAATGAAAAGATGGTGTTGAATTATTTGTTCGGCTAAAAGTTTCGGCTGCCTTTTCCCGTGTCATGTATCGCTGCTCGATTGTTAATTGTTAGATTAATATAATATAACAATAGGAGTTTCCTGTCTTGTCACCACTGCACATGAAGACTCTGCAGTTTATGTGGAAGAACTTGCAGTGGAGTGAACATTTACTTGAATGTTGAAACTTGACTTATAACCGACAACAGCCGTTACAGGGCGGTAATGTAAGGCTGTGTGATGGATTAATGGTGAGGGATCAAGTCAAAAGCTGCTACCTGTAAGAGCAATTAGGCTGATTAACCTGTTTTAGTATCCGAATGTTCTGCCAATTAGCTCGGTCTCAATGTTATAGGCACGGTAACTTCATGTATGTGTCCAAGTATCCTTAAAAAAGCAGACATATCTGGTTGTATTTTAGCACCATTTACTAGTTCTGGTCATCAAGGCTAGATCTGCTCTGGAGAGGGACAAATCTCAGCCCTCACCCCCGGGAGTCTAACCATCCGACCGTGGAGATGGAAAACGTCAAGTCTCACCGAACTGATCTCCGTGATCTAACTGAAATGAGATTTGATTTGGCTTCTATTTTATCCAATTTAGTTTGAGCACATAATTCTTTTAGCTTTTATTGACAAGGATGGTAGCTATAGAGAGATACAAGCATGAGGAGTTGTTCTTGGTAACAATTTGATGCAATTGCATTACTCCTATGTATCCCATCCTCAATAGAAGATGTTGCCAAATATAGATACACTAACTGACTAACTACTTTTTTACCATTAGATAAGAAGTTTGACATTGAAAAAAAAAATTGAATTTTAAAATCCTATCAAATGCTGATTGAGTTTTATATAGAAAACACGAATTTGATAAAAACCCGAACTTGATAAAAACTCTGAATAGTGATACTATTATATCTCTTATGTTTGCACTGCCTTTTCATCATCCCTTATAAACATGTGGAAATAGATCGAAATTCTTTTCTTCACATTTAAAAGTATATTTAGAAAGCGAAATTGCAATTCCATTGAAATCTATAAATGCAACTCCGAGGGTAATTTTGCTATCTAAGAGGAATTCAATTCCACCAAGGCAGGATCATGATTTTATTCCTTGCTCATTAATTATTATTAGTCAAATTTACTTATTCAATCTTTAAACTAATTATGTTATTTAATAATTAAGGCTATTTTTATAATTTATAGTATATATGCATTTATTTTATTTTATGGACATTTTCAAATACCAAAAATAATTTTTTATTTTATTCCATTTCATTACAGACTACATTTGCGTATCAAATGTAATATTAGTATTGTTTTTACTAATACAATGAAAAAAGTGGCACTTAAAAACGTTGTTCACATATTTGAAATTATTGTTTTATCCATCACAAATGCCATTTTTTAAATAATTATTTTACCATTTTTTTCATTCATTATGTTTTTGTTTTCCAAAAACTGTAGAAAAAAAAGAAAGAAAGAAAGAAAAGCAAAGTTTTTCTCCTAATTCTTCCCTTTTACTAGTTTTCCTCTCTAATTACTTCCATCTCCCCAATTATAATGCAAGAGCTCGTTTGAGCACCTCTAGCTATCTTAGATAACACAAAGCTACCAAAGGGATAATATCTAAATACTACTTGAACTTTGCAAGATTTTTAACTTTACACTTGAAATTTGAAGTTGCTTAATATTAGACCTAGTCTAGTTTTTACATATCAAATTTAACACCTAAATTTTAAAGTTGTTCAATGTTGTAACCAATTGAACTTTGATTTATTAAATTTTCTACCTCTACCACCTTGAAGAAAATGACATAGTGATCATTGGTCAAAGAGTATAAGTGTGTAGCTAATAAAGTAAATTTCATCGGTAAAAATTTGATTGAATATATGATATAAGAATTTCGAACTTCAAGTATAAACCAAAAAGCACTCAAAGTTTAGATAGTAATTTTGATATTTACAAACTACCGTATATACAATTGTGAAGGCATGCAGATAAATTTTTAAAGTATTTTTTCTTATAAAAATATGAATTTCAAAGCATTCTAATGAAATCACGTCAGTTTATTAGTAGGTTTGACAAATCCTTATAACTTGGGCAAGTTTCGAAAAACCCGTAATATTATTGAGTGGTTTTAAGCATGTCCCCTAGAATTACAAGTTTAGAATACTTAATAAGGTGGGTAGGTTTAAAACCTGCAAATTGTATCTTAGTTATTAATTGAATAGTTATTTTGACAATTACATTCATTCCCTTATTTACTTGAACTTAACTAGCAGACAACTAATTTAAGAAGCTATTCTATTCGTTTTCCATGAAAAAAAATGGAATATTGCTTTCTATCACGCTATATTAGTTAATATTTCTAGGTAAGGAATGAGCTCGATAATTATGTGTAAACAACACCATTGCACCACTATCCTTGCACGATCAATACCATTGCCCTTAGCATTGCAACCATAGTTATTGCTACCGCGACTTTCACCATCACACTAGCACTATTATCATAAATCTTATTTCAACACTACCATCACTATCACCATATCCCTATTATAACCACTATATTTACACTATTATTAACACCTTTGTACCATTAACACTACCGTCACTACTGTTACTAATACTACTACTGCTAAAGGTAAACAAAAAAAAAAAAAAAAAAACTACGAATGATAGATTGAACTGAAAATTCAATTTTTTTGTAAATTGTTTGGTCCACAATTCAATTTAGTTATATATAAATGGTTCGTGATTCGGTTTGGTAAAATAAACTAGGCCAAACTGTTTTAAATGAAACTAAACCATTTGATTAAACAAAAAAAAAATAGATACAATTATTTCGTATTTTTAGTTTTTTTCCACCGAGTTTTATATATTTCATCAAAATTTTCATATCTTGTTCTTTTTTATCTTACTTTTAGGTCAATTATTAAGATTAAATTAAGTGAGTTTTATCTGAAATTTTATATTTAAATATTTCCTTTTTATAAATTATCATTTTTTTATATGTTTTCAAATCAAAGATCTGACCTTATACTTTCCACATGTCTCTTATCTCTTTTTCAATTTTGGTGTGTTTTTTTTTTTTTCTTCTTCTTCATATAGTTTTTAGATAAGCAACTCTACTTTTCCCTTCTCATTGTTATTTGTTGAAGTAAAGTCTCTTATCATTGACAAATTAAGTTGGGTTTGTTGAGATCATGTGTAACATTTTGCTAAGCATCGTTATACATAATAAATGTATGAAAAATTAATTAGAAACATATGAAAGTTTAATAGAAAGGAAAATATATTATTAGAGATAAAAATATTTAGTAGAAATTTGTCATAAACTATTCGAATCGTAAATTGAATTGGAACAAAAAGATTTTAATTTGGTTCAAAATTTTTACGAATCAAACATATAGTTAAGTTCAATTAAAAAAAAAAACACGAACCATTATATTAGCTTCAGTTCAATAAGAGAGAACAAATTGTACCAAACCTTACCTACCCATCTTTAACTACCACCAACATCATTATTGTTGTTTCTAACACCTACCAGTTTACCACTTACCACCAGTACTACCATCGTCATTATCTTTCAATCCCTGTCATTATAACAAACATTGTTGCTATGTTCAATATTATCATCGTCATCATATCACCACCAACCTATTCCCTAACACTACTATCCTATGATGACCACTATCAAGGCTATTACCACTGCCATTACGTTTACACTGCTACCATAATCATTATCCCTTTCGTACTATTACCATTGTAGCACCATTGCCTTTTCCATCATTACTACACGAACCATCACCATTACAGTAAATCTTGCTACTAACACCACCTTTATTGCACCATAATTATTGCTATTATCCTATACAATTGCCTTACCTTTGCATCGATGCGAACATAACCACCACAAATACTGATACTAATGCTACAACATGATTATAACTAGCATTACGGTGTTAAGAATGATAATGCTTTCATTATCGTGACAACAATGAAACTGGTTTGGTGGTGATGTAATAGTGGTGGTACATTGATTATCACTATGGTGGTATTACAGAATGGCTAATGGTAATGTTAGTGTAGGCTTGTAGTGATGGTGGTGCTATTGGTGATGGTAAGGTAGTATTAAGAGTGGTGAGAGAATAGGTGATGAGATGGTAGTGGTTCAAGATGATTATGATGATGATGGTAGTGGTAATGATGGTATTTTTTACTAAATAATGTCATATGAACACCTTTTATTTCATTCCTAGTTTAATAATGTAATATAACAACATCATATAAACAGTTGAAAAAATAATCTTTGCTGTAAAGATTTGTGAGAAGTAAACTATGAAATATGGCCTCAAAAACAAAAAAGAAGTAGATATTAATTAATTATTTTGGTAATATATTACCAATAAAGAGCACTTTAGGGAACTTTAAGTTTCTATGTTTTCAAGAAGTGCTTAAAGAGAATGCAATTAAGTTAATAATGATTCCTAAGAGTTAAATTAATTTTCTCTCTCTAATTAGTCATTCAGATTTCTTGATAATCTTATAATCATCAAAGTCTTATGAAAATGATAGAATCCTAATATGTAAATCAAGTTAATGAAGCCTAAGGTCATACAATTTATTTGATTTTAGATATTGACCTTGATCATCATATACTCAACTTGACTTAACCAATAATTTCATGAACCAAACCAACCACATTAGCTACCTTTATTAATTAAGCTTTTGGGGATTAGGTTGGCTTATTGATCTGATTCAATTCTTTTGCATTCTTTATTCCAATTTTTCAAGGTTATGCAACTACTTATGAATGCCGTTTAAATATATTAATATTCATCCATTCATAGAATTGTAAATAAATGGAATTGTTCAAGTTAAGTTCAATTTGAAAAATTAAACCCTAAATTTAATATAAAGTGTTTCATTATGAGTTCAACTTGATTAAGTTTATTTATCCTTTATTATATCGGAAAATCAGTTAATATCGCATTTCCTACCCCAAGTTTGGCTAAATATTTAAATATTAAAATGATAAATTTACTACTTAATTAAAGTTTTCAATATCACATATACTACTTAACTTAAATATGTTGAGCTTCATTCTAATGTGGATATTTCAACCAATTACAACTTGACACCTGCACAAAAATAATATTCTGAATCATAACACTCTAATTAGATGATGATGTAGATTAAGATAGAAAAAAAAAAATAAAAGAAGGAAACTAAAGTGGGGAAGAAAATTTTTAACTTAAAATTTGAATTATCATCGTTATTGTTTTCCAACCTCTTTGTTATAGCAAGCAAATCTAATAGAGAGAGAAGGAGATTATTAAACTCAAATTAGAATCAAGATCAAACCAAAATGCAATTGTATAAACTAAAAATGATAAAGGATATTAGATAAAAAAAATAACATTAAAAGGCATTAAGGCTTTGAATGACTTATAATTGACTAACGCTTGTAGGGAAAATTTGGTCTACTAAAAGTTACAAACCTCACTATCTCTCTTAACACCTGGTGTTTAAGGGAAAACCTTACCTTTAATCCTCTATTTTCATTACTTTAACCTTAACAACAGAAAAACTCTTAAGTATCTTTTGGAAACCAAAATAAAAATTCAAATATTTAATGTGCAAGTGGTAGAAATCAAGGGAAATTATAGAAAACACAAGAGAATAAGGACTTAAGTAAGCCTTCCATCCCAAATATTAGGGAATTCCGTTTTTCTCTGAAGAGGGATGAAAAATCTTAAGAGAATAGTGTTTTGCAGTGTATTAGGGGTAAAGAATTGAGTATCGGGTGCTATTCAATCAAGAAATTAGGTAAGTTATCTCAAATCTCTCTATTTATTTTGGGTTTTAAGCAGATTGTTCATTATTGGGTAAGAATTATTGAAAAGGGGGATTGCGATTGATTAAATTTTAATGTTTAAGGAGAGTTTAGATTGTTACCAAATGAGTGTGGTTGAGGGATAGTGTATTGCAATTAGGATTAGAGTTAATGAGTGTGGTTGAGGGATAGTATATTGCAATTAGGATTAGAGTTAGGGTTGAGTTTGTAAGGGATTGCGAACTATAATCTACGGAAAACTACAGATTGTAATTGGCATCTTAATGTCTTTAGGGCTAGCATCCGAATGCCTCCTCGACTAGCATCTGGATGCTAGGCATCAGATGCTAACCCTCTATATTCACAAAATCTAAGTCCTTCCTTGGTGTCTAAACATTAGTCACACAAGCATCTAGACGCCATGTCATGTGTTGTATACAGTTTGTTTTCAACTTGTTTTTCTTGAGTTTCCTTACCTTATTTACGATTCCTAAACATCTCCAACACATTTTTCGTCAACTTTTCACATTGAAACAAACATATCCTTTCTTTTAAGCAATTCTTGTTCTTTGTAATGATTTACGCTATAAGTAAAGAGTTAGGTTATTAAGAATTGGTAACATTTCTTATGGTTAGGTTTAAAGATTAAGTTAGTATTTAATCTTATTTATCAGGTTGTAAATACATCATCACAGTTTGTGATGAATCATTGGAGTCAAGTATGGCCACTTGCTTTCTTATTATGCTTATGTAGGTAATAGTTGTATATGTATAACTGGAATCAATTTAAGCTTGAACTTGATAATTTGATGCTTTTTGTACTTGGCTTCGACCTCCTTTTGGTTAGAGTCTAATTGGGTTGATTAGGCACAGGGTGATTGTATATGACTGGCCTTTGTAGAAGTTTCGTATTGAGAAGATTAAGGGTGTACAAACGAGTTAAATTGGCCAACCCGATCTGACCCACTTTGCCCTACAAGTTAAATAGGTTGGGCTTATTTGACCCCGTTTTTAAATGGACCAAAAAACCTTAGCCCTAATCCATTTAAAAAGCGGATAAAACGAGTTGACCAGTGAGTTAAAAGCGTAAATATATTAAATGAACTGACTTAAACTAGCTCACTTTGATCTGGAAATTAAACGGGCTTGACTTATTTGATTCGCTTTTAAACAGGCCAAAAAACCTTAGCCTAAATCCATTTAAAAACCAAATTAAACGAATTAGCCTATGGGCTAAAGCTCATTTACGCACCTCTAGAGAAGACATAACTAAATATGGATAAGACCAGTATATAGTATCTACAAATATGTTGCTTATTTAAAAGTCATGAGTTACCTCAAGTTTTAAGGCAATGAGACTATGTTAGTTGCCGGTTAATAATTAAAAATAGCAAATAGTACTTGCTATAGTAGTTATTAATATGTGTGCATGTGATATGTGATTTTATGTATCATATGCATATGTGTTTTATGTTTCGTACCAATCATGGCTCATCCTTAGGGGAATTCTTGTTTTTCAATTGCAGGTATAGATTTTATGGAGAATTCTAATTATTATGAGGAGACTAATTATGATTACCATTATTATGATGAGGAAATTGATTACTACTATTTTAATGACGAGTTGAGATATGCTTAGGCATTAGATTAGTTAATTTGATGCTGTTAAAGACTATCTTTTTAGGTTGACTTCAGTTTTGAAGATTTTGTTTTGTAGATTTATGTTGAGGTTGCTATGACTCCTTACATAATAGTTGGTAGTTTTATTTTCATGATTGAATAGGATGTAAATAGTTGTTTTGTATTTGAAGATGGGTGTTTGATCTCATTACTCCTTATTTAATAGTTATGGAGTTTATTATTGTGAGATTGCGAGTTATATAATTATTTGAGGATGATAGACAGGTAGTAGATTCCTAAATGTCTTCGCATGTTAACTTTAAGGACTAACACGTGGTAAGTCGTAGATTTCCAAGTTCCAAGGTGTTACAACAAGAAAGTTAAACCAAAATTAGAATCATTGTCTATTTTTAGTTTCCTCTCTCAAATTACCAAATTAAACCATTAGTAAGAGAGAGAGAGAACTCAAACAAAACTTAAAGAGAGAAACCTATTAAACTAGATTAGTACATGACCTAAACTTAATAGTACATCTCAAAACTATAGCTCTCTCATCCTCCACTTTACAGTGCAATCACAATTAGTAGAAATGTAAACGAGTCAAACTATTCGTGAGTTACTTAATTTCGGTTCAATATTTGCTTATTCGAGAAAAATTGAATGGAGTTAAGGTCAAGTTTAAGCTACTCGAGCAGTTAATTGAATCGAGCTTCGTAATGCTTATCTTGATTAACTCACAAATCAAATATTAACGTTAGCATATTCAAATCGAGTTTGAACACTAATATTATTATAATTAAAATATATATATGTTTTTAAATAAATTGAGCTTAAACAAGTTTAATCAAATTGTACTTGAGCTTGTTTAATACCATTTTGAGTCAAGCTTGTGCTAAGCTCCAACTCATCACTGTATTATTTTGACTTAACTTGTTTATAGCCTTAATCGCTACTTATCAATCCTCTCTCCCCATTGCCAATCAATTATTGGCAATTCAATCACTCACTGCTTTGTCAAATGATAATCTAAAACATTTTGATAATCAAATCTTATGATCTACAAAGAAACCAACTTAAAATATTCAAAAGAGAATAGAGTATGTTTAGACTAAAGGACTAGATGTTACACAAACCAATAATATCCGGACTAAAGGAATGGCTGTTTAAATGAACTAATTATAAGATTAGAGGAACAAAAAGAGATTAAAGCTTAAACGTTTTAACCCATACCATGTTGGAAATGGACAATTTAAAACAAAAATAAAAATCAAATCTAAAATTCCAAACCTAAGAAACTTAATGAAATTGAATGAATAGACACTTAAAAACCCCATAAACAATTACAAAAACATAAATGAAGAATAAAATAGTGAGATTTGATAAGAAAAGTAAATGAAATGGTCAGATCTAAAAAAGAAAAAAATTCCAAGATTCATCTAGATCTAAAACTCCCATACTGATCCTAGTGTTGTTTAACATGAGTTTGCTAGAATGGAGTCTTTTGGTACTATGAGATAATCTAATGTAATCTAATTATGTAGTTATGCTAGACAAAAGACATTCTAAAGTTGAATTTTGATGCTGAAGGTTCAAAACCCTAATATCGACGGTGGATTTAGCTTAAAGGGAGAGAGATAGATGGGTGGTCAGAGAAGATACTTGATAAGGAAGATAAAAGAGAAGAGAGTGTATTATTTTTAAGTCTTTTTGAATTCCTCGTAATACTTTTTTTTAAGAATATTTAATATATCTTATTATATATGTTATTGGCCGAGCTAGATGTTTTAATGTAATAATATTTCTTTGCACATGTATCAAGTTGTATTTTGTTGAAGTATCTACATTAGCTAATGGAGCTTAATAGAGTTAAACCATGTAGTATATGTGACATCGAAAACTTTAATTAGGTATTAAATTAATCGTTTTGACATGCAGGTATCTAATTGAAAAATTAGCTAAACTTGTGGTAACAAATGCCACGTTATCCCTTAAAAAATTATATACTTATATGTTATACATTTCCATTCGAATTGAGTTCGGTAAACTTTATAAGGTGTTTACTGTAGTCCAAATCCATAACAGAAATATTTGGGTTGGGCCCTTACATGAAAGCCCAAAAAATCCCAGAACCCAATGCCTAGTGTCCATGGTCCTCCTCTTCCTCCTCCCCCACCTTCTCTCTCTCTCTCTCTCTCTCTCTCTGCGAGCAGCTTGGAAGTGTCTTCTTTCTCTTCTCTGTCTTTCTTCGGGATCACAATGCAGGCCATAGCGAGGCGATTAGGGCACCAATCTTCTTTCTCTTCCTCTTCCTCTTCTCCTCTTAAATCAATCTACTTTCTCTCCAAAGATTACTGTAATCCCCAAAACCCTACATTTACTCCACTACCAATCTAAGTCGGCTCACTAACTGGGTCTTTTTGCTTTCGTAGACCATGGGGCAGCTGATAATCCACGCTACGCATCAACACTAGCTACCAAGGGTGTCGGTCACTTGGTCCGCAAGGGCACCGGTGGAAGATCTTCCGTTAGGTCTCTCTCTCTCTCTCTCTCTCTCTCTCTCTCTCTCATTCGTATTCGTGTTATTTTGTCATGTTGGGAATCCGTTCTGTGCGGGAATCATACAAAAGAACTAGCGTTTGCATAATTGTGTCAATTCATATCGAATTCGGGTAGACTAGCAGGTTTTTTACTGTAATTGATTGTTGTTGGATTTGAATTTTGGCCCATTAAGGAGTTCCTCGGGTACTTGTTCCAAAAGTGAATTGAAGAAAGTTTCATTTTTAAAAGTTAACTACACATTTTATGAAAAAGCAAGTTCATTGAAAGCTGTCTTTTGGACTCTTAAGGAGTAGTTGAGGCACCCTTTATTACTTTCCTCTGATTTTTTAAGTTAGAAGATGCTGCGATGAATGTGGATGTATTAAGGTATGAAACTAGATTGAGCACAGTAAGCAAGAGCAATCTTAGGCCTATATCAGTCTGTCACTAACAGCACACAATAGATTAGTGGGTGAGCTGTTCTAACTTAGAAAATGTGGTTTTTTTTTTTTTCTCCATTTTTTAAATCTAAAGTTTGGAACTTTGATATTAGTATTGTGTAAAAAGAACTAGTGTGGATAGGGGTTTGATATAAGTTTGGATGTTAAATGGGATATTATATATATATGGGTGTGAATGGGTTATGCAAATTGTTAGCTTAATTTTGGACCTTTGTGTGAAATATAATGTGGAAAAAGTCAATGGGAGTGAGGTGGTTGCTTATGTTCTGAGGGATTTGTGCAGTGGAATTGTTGCTGCAGTGTTTGGAGCCACTGGGTTTCTTGGACGATATGTCGTGCAGCAACTTGGTGAGTTTTGTTCTATCCATGTCAAATTACTGGCTAGCGTTATGCATTACACCATCCTTTTTTCTGGTTGTTTGAGGTGTTTTAGAATGCATGCTTTTTCTGTATGTTTTTTGGTTGTAGAATAAATGTTTGTTCTGAGATTTATTAGAATAGGAATAGGAATATGAAAGTTGATATTTGGACACTACTAAAGTGAATTCAGAAGTAAATGGTGGAAAGAGTTTGATCCATGAATGCTTGACTGTTACATTTCAAAACTCTTCCCAGGCTCGTCATGCTAATAGTATTTGACTTTAAGACAGGGTCTTGAATGCACATTAGTGTGTTTTGCACATGGGGAGAAGGTTCAACTTATGGTTATGTGAATGTAAACTAGCTTTTATTGTTTCCTGATAACTGATGTTCTTTTTCCAGCTAAAATGGGATCACAGGTGTTGGTTCCATTTCGTGGTTCAGAGGATTCCCCTCGACATCTGAAGCTGATGGGTGATTTGGGACAGGTAAACTAGCAACTGTTTTCCCTCTATGACTGTAGAGACCTCTTTCATTTGTCTTTTTCATGTTATTTGTTGCCATTTGTTGTTTGATCTATCCCAATACTGGAGTTTCTTTTCTTTAACATTCTCATTTTCTCAGATTGTTCCAATGAATTATAACATAAGAGATGAAGCTTCTGTAAAAGCTGTTATGGCAAAAGCAAATGTTGTTATCAATCTCATTGGTACTTCCTTAATACCACTTGGAGTTTGTTCCATGAGTTTCATGATGGAAGCATCTTACATTTAAGTTTTTCAACATGGCAGGAAGGGAATACGAGACACGAAATTATAGCTTTGAGGACGTGAACCACACTATAGCTAAACAGCTTGCAACTGTAAGTCCAGGGTTCTTTAAACTTACTTAAAAGTTAAAATAGTACTGGGTATGATTTCTTTATCAATCTAAGGATTGACCTCTTTCATCATCTTACAGATGTTGGTCACGTCTTATAAGAAATTATTTAATTAGAAAAGCACAATACCTGGAAGATGGCATATTTTATTAGATGTTATATTCTTCTAGTTTATACAATCCTGTATTCAGTAGTTGGCATCTCTTTGGCTGCATCTCAAAATTGAAATGCCATATTTTGTTAGATGTTGAACAGTCTGTGTGATTCAATACTAAATTGGCAAAATGCTGCAATTTATGGTGAATAAGTACTGCAAATGGTGTACAGCTCTAGTAAGTGGATATTCATAAATAGGAATAGTTGAAAAAGGAAATGCTTCTTATTCATGGTGCCAAATATGGTTGTGCACCTCATGTTATTAAAAGAAGAAGAAGAAAGAAAGAAAAGAAAGAAAAGAAAGAAAAGAAAAGGAGAAAATTCATGACTGGAAAAACAATGTGTTTAAGGAAAACATAAAAGGCAGTTTTTTTCTGTAATACAATATCAAACCTTCTTCCGAGATTTGTTAGAAACATCTTTGAAAACTTTATAATAGGAAAGAAGTATCCTGAGAACAGCATGAAAAATATATTATATTTTTTCTATTTTCAATTTTATGCATCTGTGAGATATAATTAAATTTAAATTATCCTTTATTCGGTGATAGTTATCTTTTATTTAAGGAAGGTGGGACTAAAGGCTTGTAAATGGTGCTTCTATAATATTAATCAACAAAAAAGAATGTAATTTGCAATTGGTTTAAATCAGTGTTACATGTAGTCTGAAGTAGTTAATGGGATTGGAGGGTTCTATCTAATAAGCCCTCAACTGTCTTTCCTACAATTATTACCTGTGGATAGATCCATATTTCGAGCCTCAAAACAAGGTACCAGAGCCATTTGTCATCGTTGGTTTTGCAAGAACGATTCATAGCATTTATCCAATAATATGAGCAAGATCAGGTAGAAATAGGAGCAATGAAGCCTAGTTTTTTGCATTAGCTAATGGCTCTGACACTTTGAAGATTCAAATGACAAAGCTCTCTCATCTTTTTGGAGAAAATAGTGTTTAAGGAGGCTTGCCACCAGATCAGATTGTGAGTACTAGTGACTAACCAAACGATTGATGAATGACACCCAGATGTGTGTGCTGCACTAGTTAGGTCTCCTTGCACTGACTCAAGACACAAGCCAATGCGGGCAGAGCCACCATGTGGCTGGCTGTGTGCTATGAGAGGGCAACAACCACCATGAGTCACACAAGGTGCACCATCATAGTTTCGTTTTGATGGAAGATTTAAACAACCTTATATTTCCTATTATACCAAACTTGAGTTTCCAGCCTATCAACCAAAATTCCATTTGTTACTTACATGGGCAGTGATTGTCCTTTTCAACCAGCAGATGAATCTTTTTAGTCAGGCATTTACTTGAGCCTGAGAACAAGCTCATTTTTCAGGAGGGGAGTAATGCAAGGAATATCTAGATAAATCCTTATGTAATAGAACAGGAATAGCTCTAAGGGTCGTAGAATATTTATCTTTATTATGAGGAGACTGTCAGATCCCTTGCAATCATTTGTTTGGGAAAGTATCATCGAGAAGCATACCTTTTCTTGAAAAGGAATTAAGTAAGCTAGAAAGTCGTTTGAAATAGGTCTCTAAAGTAGCTTATGACTTCAAAGGTCTCTTTGTAAAGAGACGCCAACTCCTTTTCATGCAAAGATCATTGTTGTCTAGGTTCATAGCCCTGGCCCATAACGTGATTCCATTTTCTTTCAACTTTCATATGGCAGTTAGCCTTTTCTTACTGTCTAGAATCTGATTTAGTTGGTAACCTGGGGCTCATCTTTAAGTTTATGCATTAACAATGAGATTGTTGTCAAAAACTTGTTCAAGATCCTCTGCAGTGTTAGATTTCTCTAAATTTGTTGTGGTGAGATTCCCCCTTTGTAAAATAAAAGGAGATACAATCACTTCTTAAAGTTCAAACCTGTAGAGAAGTCTGTTTAAAATCATCCAACATTTGGGGGATAAATGATTGGAGGAGCATTTTCTATCACTCTGTGAATTACAACAATTTTAGTAATACTTGAGTTTTTTAAATACTTCTCTGCATCTCTTAGTTTGAATTGATTCTCATTTGATTCTGTTCACTTCCTTTTCTTCATAGAAATACCTATTGATGTTTGTTTTCATTTTTGACCAAAATCAAATGGATGTCTAAATTCTGTCTTTTAGTTGGCCCAATTAAATATAATATAATTGTGCTTATGTTTCTTCACAGATCGCAAAAGAACATGGTGGCATTATGAGATTTATTCAAGTTTCTTGCTTAGGAGCATCTTCTTCATCTCCTTCAAGGATGCTTAGAGCAAAAGCTGCTGCCGAGGAAGATATTCTGAAAGAATTACCTGAAGTAAACAATTCATTTATAAATTTATCTTCATGTAATCATATCAGTTATAACCGTGAAATTTATCAAAATTAGTCCAATTGCGTTTCCAATGGTATAACTGTATGGATTTGCTGATCTGACTTTTCAACGAGTAAATTCCCTTTTTATGTTTGTAGTCAGGGAGAGTGAGCAATTGAAGCTAATCGTATCTATTCACTTAAAACCAAAAAGCTAACCAATACTTATTTAGTTATTAAATCTTTCTCCAGAATATTATTTCTCTTTATTGCTGAAGTATTTTCTCTCTCTCTTTTTTTTTCCTCTGAATGGCTAAAGATTTTTTGACTTTGTTCCTGTAGAAGCATATAGCAAATTAATTGAGCCAGCCAAAAAAAGAAAAAAGAAAAAAAGTAAAAAAAGGAAAGATTTAAAAAATTACAGATCTCAAAGAACATTGTCTGATGTGGGTTGTTACATGTAACATGGATAACTTTGGTCTTGATGTTATATCAGATTTCCCTAGATTCTTGTCTTCTTTTCTTTGGAAGTGTAATTCTTCATGTGGTTGAATTTTTAATTCAAGTTATGGTTTTATGATCATCAAACTACCACATGGACATGTTCTTTGTACTGACCATTTGAAATAAATGTACTTGGACTCTCTGGTTGATTCTTTTTTCCCTTTCCATTTTAGTATTTATGTCGACAGGATGGAAGGAACAAGTGTTAGATGGCAAAATTACTTAGGTTTGAGAATAAGAATGGATTATGCTTACATTTTTGTTGTAGGTTGACTAGGCGTGTGGAGACATGATACAATGATAAAGATATTGCATCTGTTTTTTAACACTCTTCTTTCCTACTTCTACTATGATAAATTTACTAGAATTATTCGATCTAAAAGCTTAAACTTGTATATCAATCTAAGCTTTTATATTTTCTACCTCAAAATTTGCCCTCACATATGTGTCTGGACATTGACTAAAGCCCATCAAATAAAAATAATTAAATGTGGAATCAAATGACCATACTGGGAATTATATTCCAGGTCCCTCTTGACAAATTAACATTATAACCATCAGAATTAAGTATTTAAGCTTGTAGATCAGCATGATAAATGCATGTTTTTGAAGTAATAAAATGATATCCCGGACTTTATTGCAGGCAACAATTATGAAACCTGCTGTCATGATTGGTACAGAGGATCGTATTATGAATACTTGGGCACAATTTGTTAAAAAGTACACCTTTCTTCCACTTGTTGGTGGTGGAACTACCAGGTATGTTGAGCCATATAAAATAAAGCTATAGTGTTCTGTTGTCAAGGCAATGTGAAAACATAATGTCATGACTAAGACAAATCTCCAGCATTTAATAAATTTTAATTGTCAATAACTCTGCAGAATCCAGCCTGTATATGTGGTTGATGTTGCTGCTGCTATTGTCTCGGCCCTGAAAGATGATGGCAGCAGCATGGGAAAAGTGTATGAGCTTGGTGGACCAGAGGTCTTCACTGTTCGTGAATTGGTAATGTATTATATGCCTTTTTCATCAATATGTTGTATTTGGGTAATTTACTCAGTTTATTGAAGTGAAGAAACTCTGCAGGCAGAGCTTATGTTTGATATGATCCGTGAATGGCCTCGCTATGTGAAGGTTCCCTTTCCCATAGCTAAAGTAAGTATGAGCATTTTCTTTTCAAAGTGAGTTTTGTTTTTATAAGATAGAGGTTAAAGTATTAGTTGGTATACATCTATACTTTGTGTATAAAAGATCAACCATATTTCCTGCACTTGTAGGCATGTTATACCCAGAAACGTGCAATATTTATATATAGTTCTCAATACATCCTAAACTGTCTCTAAGCTTGAATTACCAGTGATGCTACTTGTCAGATAGATACATCCTTTACTGATATTTTTCAATTTAATTAATTTTTCTTTCCCCTTGCTTGCCTTCAAATCCTAAGTCCTTCCTTCCAATGAGTGGATCATCCACTTCAGCTTCTCTTGTCTAGAATGAATCCTTAAACAATAAAGAAAAGAGGCCTGGAGAAAGACTTAAATTATGATTTACCCAAAAAATGAATTATTTTCTGAAGTTTCTTATGTGAATAGGTGGATTACATTATTACCTGTTTGAGTCTGTTCTTACTTTAGATAAATTGTGAGAGAACAGTAAACATCATGGGATCAGACTACCTGCTTATGGTATGAAATACACCAATAACCTTCTTTGTTGAGAAAACTGGTCTGCAATCTTTACAAATGATTGAAGGCAGCAATAGGTAATCTATTAAGACCCAGCTGAAATCCTCAATAGCAATGGATGCCAAAGAGGAAGAAATCAGAGCTAAGTGTAAGTGATTGATGGAAAAAAAAGAACAGTACGTGGACGTTCAACTCAGTATTGAGTCCCTGAGCTCATAGCTCAGTAAGAGCAGAGAACTTTTGGCCAACAAAGAAAAGCATGACCCCCAAAACCCACTTGATTCCCTCCTTTAATAACAAACTCCTATGCTGTGATGCCGCCAAGTGTCCCTTTTGCATATTCCTTCTGCCACCTCAGCTTGTGATTATTTCACATATATATATATATATATATATATATATATATGTATTATAGATATTTTATTTATTTTTATCCACCTCAACTTACTGACTTTCTTTTTCCCCAAGTACCCATCATTTCGTCAGTAAAACACACACACTTCACACATGTAAACCAACTCACACACCCATACACTTATTTATTCATAGTTCCTTAAGAGATAGTGGGACCAACAGAATTTGTTGGTCCATCAGCAGCATTAGGCTCTTTTCTTCTTTTATAAACTTTCAACATCGGAGCTTGGGCCTTAGGGAGCATGTCAATATCTCCCTCTTGAGAATTGTCCTTGTCCTCAAGGACAAAGTTGGGAAATTGCAGAGTTCCCCTTGTTTCATCTAAGTTGAAGAAGGAATGCTGTGATGCTTTGGTTGAAAGAATCTTAAACTGGATCGATTCATGGACTAGCAAATTCCTATCTTATGCCGGCTGGTTGCAACGTATCAAATCGGTTATATTTTCAATGGAAGTTTATAGGTCTTCTATTTTTATCCTTCTCAAGAAAGTAATTAAGAGGATTGAACAACTTATGAGGAGCTTCCTTTGGACTGGAAGATCGAGTATTTCAACAAAAGCTAAGGTTAAATGGGAGATTGTGTGTAGACCAAAGGAGGAAGGAGGCCTTGGTATACCAAAGCTAGAAATTTGGAATAGAGCTGCCCAACTAGAACATATATGGACATTTTTCCAGGTGAAGCAAAAGGGCCTTAGGGAAAATTGGGTTCACTCCAACTTTTGAGAGGGAATAGTTTTTGGAATGTAAGATGTCCCTCTGTTTGTTCTTGGACGTGGAAAAGATTGTTGAAGCTAAGAAATATGGCTAGACCTTGGCTATGTTGGCACTTTGGAAACAGTTTCTCTATTTCTCTATGGTCTGATTTTTGGCTTCACATGAGTCCCTTGGACACTCAATTTAATACTCGCCAGATAGCTAGCTCCAGTCTCCCTTACAATGCAAGGTTGTGTTCTATTATTGAGGGGAGCACATGGTCCTTTCCTCTGGCTCCCATTTGGGAAAATACAGTATTCCACCTCACCTCCAGTTGAATCCGGAGAAGGCTAATTCTCTTTTTTGGGGACCATCTCATCAGCATGTTTTCTCTATTAACCACTGCTATGAACAACTTCGACATCATTCTACCAAAATTTCTTGGGTAAAGCTTGTGAGGCATAAGAGGTTGATACCTAAGCACTCCTTATCATGGCTAGCTTGGCATAAAAAGCTCTATACTCTTGTGAAGCTTTGCCAATGGGGAGTCACTTCTCAATCTATGTTCTACTTGTGCAACTCCTCTCTAGAAGACCATGATCATCTATTTTTCAACTGCCCTTTTTCACAGTGTTTAGCATAAAGCAATTTCTGATTTGGGCTGTTCACTTGTTTTCTCCTCTTGGTAAGAAGCAGTTGCGGGCCTCATCAATAGCCATACATCAGGTTCTCCCTCTTCTTAGATAGTTGCGATTGCTGCTAGAGTTTATTGCATTTGGAGGGTGTGTAATAGTGCACGCTTGGGAAAGTCACTCCCTAGCTATGAAGTTGTAGTTTCTCTGATTTTAAATTACACCTATATTTCCAATTAGAATGCCGACATCTTCGCTTTGCATTTGTATTTAAGTGGTTTGTTCTAGTCTCTCTTTTGTACAACCCTTCTGGTTTTCCTTGCTGCTTTTAGCAGTTGTAATTACTATTTATATCATAATAAAATTCATTGATTTACCCAAAAAAAAGGTTTGGGAAATTGCAGCTTGAATGAAGAAGTGTCCACCTAGGTTGCTTCATGGGGTGATTGGCCTTGCCACTGGACTAACAGCTGGGGTATTTGATTATGTTGTTCCAAATGAAATTGTTTCCCCAAAACAGCTATAGGTAGGAGCTCCAAGATATCTGCCTCCTCAAACAATTCTAAAGGTAGTTCTTCTGAAGTAAAGAAAGTGCCCACAGCTCGCTTAATAAGTGAGACATGAAACACAGGATGCACTCGACAGTAACTAGGTAGCTTGAGTTTGTAGGCAACTTGCCCAATTTGTTCAAGTATCTGGAACGGGCCAAAAAATCGTGGTGATAGCTTAGAAAAGCTCTTAGCTATGATCATGTGATTCAAACTTGGTCGGAGCTTAAGGAAGACCCAGTCCCTAACCGAAAGCTCAACATGGTTGCATTTCTTGTTGGCTAAAGCACATGCAAGGGTTTGTGCATGGATCAAATTCTGTTTCAACTACTGTAAAATTGCATCGCGAGTATGAAGGGCTGATTTTAAAGCCTCATGGCCTACTTCTTGGTCCACATAGGAAACAATTGGGGGTAGGAGGCATCCATAAACCACTTCAAAAGTAGTCATCCTTGCAGAAATGTGGAAAGATGTGTTGTAATGGAATTCTGCCCAATGAATCCATGCTGCCAACTACTTGGGCTGATCATAAGTGAAACATCTAAGATAACACTCAAGGATGCGATTAAGCACCTCCGTTTGTCCTTCCGTTTCAAGATGGTACAAGGTGCTAAAGTGCTACTTAGTTCCTTGCTGTTAAAATAGTTCTTTCCAGAAGTTGGTCACGAATGTCAGGTCTTTATCACTCACAATGGTTTTGGGCATGCTATGTAAGCATACCACCTTTATAGCAAATAAGTCTGCCACACTCTTGGCTGAATAAGGATGCTTGGTGAGTGAAAAATGAGCATACTTTGATAGTCTATCAACAACTACAAGCACTACATTGTATCCCCGTAGACTTAGGTAGCCTCGTTACAAAATCCATAAAAATATCTTCCCAAATAGCTTCCAGAATAGGCAAAGGATAGAGTAGACTAGCTGGTGTCAAGGACTGATTTTTTTATCGTTGGCAAGTGGCACAAGTAGCCATGTAAGCAGCTACATCCCTTTTGATACCTGCCCAATAAACATTGGAAGGAATTTGTCGATAAGTTCGAAGATAACCCGCATGCCCACCCAAATGAGAATCAAGGAATTCGTGTAAAAATATTTGTACCCACTTATTACCAACCTATTTTTGTGTAAGAGCTGCCCATTAGCTAGGTGGAATCTCGAACCAACAACTTTTCCATCTTTTAGCAAGGCTACTTTGGTGGATAGGAGGGGATCTTACTTTGTTGCTGTTTGAATTTCCTTCAAATTTGTCCAAATTGGCCCTGAAATTGCGTCGCATACTATATCACCATACACCCTTGAAAGAGCGTCAACAGCTTTATTTTCTAGTCCAAATTTGTACCAAATTCAAAGTCGTAGCCTAACAATTTAGAGAGCCAATTTTACTGGTCTAGAGAAGCTACCTGCTGTCCAAGGAGATATTTGAGGCTCTGCTGATTAGGTTTCACCACAAACTTTTGTCCTAACAAATATGGCTGCCAATGTTGGATGGATAACACAAGTGCCATGAGCTCTTTCTCATAGGTAGACTTGTGGAGTGTTTTCTCAAACAAGGCTTTGCTGAAATGAGATATTGGCCTATTATTTTGTTGTAGGATTGCCCCTACTCCTCAGCCAGAAGCATCACACTCGACAACAAACGGTAGAGAAATTGGGCATGGCTAAAATCAGTGCTGTCACAAGGTTGCTTGCTACGACTTGTAAAAGGCTTCAGCTGCATCTTGAGTCCAAACAAAACCGTCTTTTTTAAGTAAATCAAGTAAGGGTTTTGCAATTTTTCCAGTCTTTTATAAATTTCTGGTAATACCCCATCAATCCAAGAAATCCTCCTACTCCTTTCATGGAAGTGGGCAATGGCCACTCCAAAATACTCTTGATCTTTTTTGAATTTGTTTTAACACCTTCAACTGAAACTACATGTCCCATTGACATATCTTTTTGTTGGTTGTGAATTGGTTCTCACGCAACACATTTATAACTGTCCATAAATGCTCCAAATGAGATTCCACATCAGCACTATATATCAATATGTCATCAAAGAACATTAATACAAAGCGCCTTAGGAATGGTCTAAACAATTCATTCATCATGGCTTGAAATGTTACCGGTGTGTTAATTAAACTAAAGGGCGTCATTACAAAATTCATAATACTCTTGATGAGTCCTAAATGTTGTTTTATGTATATCATCTACAAACACTTAGATTTAATGATATCCTATCCTTAGATTAATCTTGGAAAAAATAGATGCTCCATATAATTCATCAAGGAGTTCTTCAATCACCAGCGTCGGGTACATGTATGGAATTGTAGCCTCATTTAATGCTCGGTAGTTCATGCAAAATTGCCATGACTCGTCTTTCTTCTTCGCTAAAATTACTAGGCTAGCAAATAGATTAGAACTAGGCCGTATAATTCCCGCTTCTAGCGTCTCTTGTATCATTTTCTCTATCTCATTTTTTTGAGTAAAGAGATAACGATATGTTCTAATATTGATTGGTTCATCGCTTTGTTTTAAGGATATTTTATGGTCACTAGGGTGTGCTGGTGACAAACTCATCCGCTGCTTAAAAAATCAGCATATTCAATTAACAATGCTTCAATACGCAGCTCCACGGGGCTTTCTGCTAGTTTCGTGTTGGTGTCCAACATCCAAAGCAAACTACAAAGCTTTACATCTTCCAATTTACTTAAAGAATTGTAAGATATGTGGGACTTTGAAAGAGTAGGGTCCACCATTAATATTTGCTCCCTTGAACTTGTTATAATTTTCATAGTCAACCTCTTCCAATTTGCTTTAACCTCACCAAGTGTTTGCAGCCAAGCTACTACAAAAATTAGATCTATTCCACCCAATTCTAATATAAAACAATCTGCATTAATTTCAATATCACTAGCCAATAATTTCACATGCTTACACGAGCCATTAGATGCAATGCTATGTTTGTCTCCTAGAGTGATATGAAATTCTCGTGTGGGCACTAGAAGTGATAGCTCGTCTACTAATGCCTTAGAAATAAAATTATGGCTAGCCTTACTATTAACCATAACAATTAATGGAGTAGTATTAATCTTATCTTGAAATTTCATAGTATTCAAGCCATTAAATCCCTTCATGGCTAGGATAAATAGAGTAACATCATGGCATTGGCCTGCTTTTTGCCCCTCCCTCACTTCTATTCCCGCTTTCACCTCAATCCATTCATCATCCTCCCCCATAGATTCCTCTTCTATAACAAGTAGTCTCAGGTATTGATTAAGGCACTGATGAGTGAGGGGAAATGGTTGGTTGCGCTTGAAACACAACCCCTTAGCCCTCTTCTCTAGAAATTCTGAATAAGGCATTTGTTGCTGCCCATGAGTCCTTCGATTCACTTCCTTCAACTAAGCTATAGTAAAAGTACTTCTTACCATGGACTGTCCCTACGTACTCTGTTGGGTCATGGAGTGGGTGTTAAGGCTTTCTCTAATCGCAATAGCACCTGTGCCCATTGGGTTGCATGGGGAGGAATAGCGAACAGAGATGGGGGAAGTGGGTCGCCTCAAGATGTGTTGGTAGGACTTGGGTGCTACCTCTCTATATTCGGATCAAATAGAATAGGGTGATGCTAAAAAGATGCTGCACTCGAATTCCCTTTCAACCTTAAGGGCCAATTCCATTGCCTTCTCTAGAGTAGTAGGTCCAAAAGTGTTAACTTACACTTGGATATCCTCCCTTAATCTACCCAGAAAATAACCAACTGTTGCATTTCTAACATAGGCGATGCTTAGGAGCTCAAAGACTCGAAATCATCTATATAATGAGCTATTGCACTGATTTGTTGCAATTAGGACAATGCTTTGAAGGGATTTGATGCCCAATGTCCCCTGTATCTTTTCATTAACTCCTCTTTCATCATAGTTGAATCCAGATTAGGGATCCTTCTTCTCAACATACGAAGCCAGTTCACACACCTTCCTCTCATACACATAGCCACCAAGTCTACCTTCCTATCTTCCCACATCCGTTGTACTTAGAAATATTGCTTAGTCATTATGGTCCAATTCGCTAGGTCTTCTCCCTCAAATAAGGGAATTTGAGAAGCATTAAGTTGGAATTCCTCATCCTTATCAATTTTATCATGTTCCAACGCAAACACAGTGGATTCTAGCTGTATAGCATCTTCTATTGCCACTTGCTACTTTCCTCGATTTGCTGAGCCTGAGAACTTATTGTTCAACATGGAACCATTATTTCGGGTAGCAATCCATAGATCTTCAATCATTTTTTGCATCTTATTCATTATACTTTGTAGAACCATGAGATTCCCATTTGTTTCTTTTTGTTCTTTATCTAATGTAGTAATCCATTGCTTAACATCCCCAATTTCCCCTCTCATCTCTACCACATTCTTTTCTAATTCATCAACCCGAGCTTCCATGCATGTCATCCTTTAATCTTTCTGGGTTGTTGTTTCCTGCAAGATGGCACTAATTATTAAGACCCAACAGAAATCCTCAATAGCAATGGATGCTGAAGAGGAAGAAATCAAAGCTAAGTGTAAGCAATTAAGGGGGGAAAAAAAAAGAACCGTACCTAGATGTTCAACTCAGTATTGAGTCCCTGAGCTCATAGCTTGGTAAGAATAGAGAACTATTGGCTAATGAAGAAAAGCATGACCTCCAAAACCCACTTAATTCCCTCCTGTGATAACAAACTCCCATGCTATGATGCTGCCAAGTGTCCCTTTTGCATATTCCTTCTACCATCTTAGCTTGGGATTATTTCATATATATATATATATATATCTATATAGATATTTTTATTTATTTTTGTCCACTTTAGCTAACTGACTTTCTTGTTCCCCAAGCACCCATCATTTTGTCAGTAAAACACACACACGTACATCAACTCACACACCCATACACTTATTTATTCATAATACCTTAAGAGATAGTGGGACCAATCGAATTTGTTGGTCCATCAGCAGTATTGGGCTCTTTTCTTCTTTTATAAACTTTCAACATTGGAGCTTGGGCCTTAGAGAACATATCATAATCTTTCACATTATTTTCTGGCAATTGACACATATTAAGTCAATGGTTACTGTTCTTCGCTCTTGACTAAATTGTTTAAACATCCCTCTCTTTCTTTTTTTTCCCCCTTTTCAGTAACATCTCAGGTTGAGTCGCTGAAAAAATTCATTAAGTCAATATTTGTATGAAATGTGTTGGCCATGACATGACAGCTGCGTTGTGCATCTGTCACACAATGCTGTAATTCATACAATCTTGTAATAGGTAGTTGGTTCTCGTATTTTTTTATTCTGAAGATCATGATGTGCAATAGAACTCAGAAATTTAGATTTTATTGATGCAATTAGAATAGAAGATTGCAAGCCCCAATTGATAATGAGGACCCTTGCCAAAGCAAGTTGTTCCTGTTGTCCAGAGCTAAAAGCTCCTCTAGATTTTACTCAACATGACAAAATGCCGGAAAACCTAAAACAAGCATTGATTCCCTCCTAATATTACTAATTTTTACTATGAGACTTGCCACATGGCAGAAGCCTATGGGTCCTACTTTAACTGACTCCGGTGCTTGACTTGAAACCCTAATTATATCTGCTAAGTATGTCTCAAAATGTAGTGAGTTGAGCATGCAGGTAAAGTCTCGGATATTTCATTGACTGACGTGATAATTGGGCACTGTGAAGAATTGAAGGATTATAAAAGATGATGATAAAACAGATTACAAGCTTAAATGTATTTCCTGCATGCAGAGACTTAACTGTGGGAACATTTCCTTCTATCTTACATCCATGGCCTTTAGAATATTTCATTAACTTTCATAATAAATGAGGACTGGGAAGAGTACAAGGATTACGAAAGAAAAGAATAAATAGACACATTAGCAACTTGGACAAATAACTTGATCAATTTAGTTCCTGCATCCATGGACTCATTTGTGAGAATGCTTTCTTCTTCATTGTTGACATTCAATTGCTTGATTTGTCCAAGAGTTTGACATTTTGTTCTCACATTCTTTGCACCTAAATGATTTCAGGCAATTGCAACTCCTCGAGAGGTCCTCGTAAACAAAGTACCATTCCCATTACCCACTCCTGTCATCTTTAATCTGGATCAGATCAATGCTCTTACTGTGGATACAGTTGTTTCAGAGAAAGGTTAGTTCTTCAACGTAAACTAGAAGGTGATATATTTTTAGGTGTGTATAGTGAAAATATTTCCTCGCCTGTTTTTGAGAGCAATTGAATAAACAGTTGGTTATTTTCAGAAACTGGATTTGTTTAAAATATGCTTAGGTTTAAGTTGAGTATTTCCCCCTCAAAATTTCGCAGAACTCTTTATCAAGAAGGGTGGTTTTTGAACAGGCTTTATTTTGTCTACTATTTTACGGTATAGTTAAAGCAAACATTATAATAAACCGTTTGTTTATTGTTCTCTTTTAGAGTACAAAAAATAAACCTCTTTCCCTCATCTTTTTCTTAAAATACTCTCATTTGCCTCAAAAACAGTGAAATATGGGGGGAAATTGTTCAGAGAATCCATTATTGTGGAACTCTATTCAACCCAAAAAGTAGGGGTCTTGAATGCCTTTATTAAGTCCCTGATGGATAAATTATCTGGTTTCAAAATGGTGCAATATCCACTGTCAAAATGTAAAGTGACAAATGCAAATCATCCATGGTTGGAAGGGAAAAGCAACGTGTTCTATGTTTTTATCTTGCTTAGTTAATGCAATTATGCAAATGTGGCTTCCAGAGTTGTCATTAAATTTTCATATATTGATAGTTTATTATTTGATTGCAGCTTTAACTTTCAATGATCTTGATATTGTGCCACATAAACTAAAGGGATACCCTGTTGAGTTTCTTATCTCATACCGCAAAGGTGGTCCACAGTTCGGCTCTACTGTTAGTGAAAAAGTCTCTCCAGATGCATGGCCTTGAGGTATTTAAGTTGTATCATTCAGTATTCGAGAAAAAAAGAGTTCCACCCAGTGAGAACCTTCAGATGGGTTTAACATTGTTCTCATTTTTTGTTATACCAAAAGGTTTCGGAGAGAGAATTGCTGCAATAAAATTTGGAATACTTTCTCTCCGGTTATCATTTGTTTTATGATCTTTGAACTGGAGAAAAAAATTCTTTGCCATAGGATGTACTATGTCAAGATGTTGAGTGCCGATTTGGCAGTATAAGAATGCAGCATGTTAGGGCTATTTTCAAAGTTCTATCTTGTTTCATCAACCGCAGAAAGGATATATGGGCAAACTTAATCCCTGATTCCTGAGTGCCTTGAGATGCTCGTCGAGTTGGATGCATATCAGATCCTTTGTCCAGTTAGGAATGCTCAAATGGCTACTGCGGGAATCATGTTGTAATGTACCTCTAGTTAAGCTGATTCTCCTTTTGCTGCTAGAAAGTTTCTTCATTTAATTTCATTTGCAAAAGAAATTGGAAAAGTCGTTGTCACTTGCCATGAGAACTACTACCTCAAAAAAACCACACCAGGATCTGGCTAGTTACATACTTGGATTCAAATTGTTCCTCTTTTGCTCCTAGCAATTATTTGAAGTGGATGTAGCTTAACTCCTGGAGTGTATTTTGTTTTAAGGAAATATATATATATTTTCTAAGCATTTTAATGTTTACTAAAACATAAATTGTAAAATGATCGGCGGTGGTAAGAAGGTAAAGGTATTGTTAATTACCATTGTTGGGCGTTTAAGAGTTTTAACTGAATTTGATTACTACGCAGATACTTTGAGTACAGTAAATTTTGAATTATGACATTGTTAAAAAGAAATGGGAAAGTAACTTTTTCTGAAGCTAGGACCTTTACTTCTAAATTCAAGCACACCCACAAACAATTGGTTGGACAAATGTTAAAAGTGCATAGATTTGATTAGGTCGTATTTTATACATATTATGTTGTGCATTCCATTAAAAGGACTTAATATTTGTTCAATAATTGAGAAATTCGATATGTCGCAACCACACTTATACGCGCACACAGTGTCTGTCACCTCGATGAGGACTAACGGGTCTGGTCTGGTAAGTCATTGAAGTAGGATTTATCTTTGGACCGTTTCCTCCTATGGTGAATTTAAAAAAATCTAAGATCAAGGTTCTAGTACAAACTTGCAAGACAAATCGATTTTCCTATCTATACTCAATTACACGATTGGGGCTCAAGCACATGATCTGAATAATAAATTTCAAAAAATTTAGATGCCGGCGAATGTTTTTATATTTATTTAAGTATGATAAACAGCCAAGCTAAATGGACACAAATGTACGTCCTCATAAGTCTTACCGAGTCAGGGTCGAGAGAAAAAAAATCATCCAAAAACTGACTGAACAGAACCACCATTAATACTCACAAGGTGCTGCAGTTATAGTAATAATGAACAGAAGATGCTTCACAGTATATACAATCATTAGCTTGAAATACAAGATCCCTGACACCCTATTTATACAACACTTGCTCCATAATTTACATTTTTGCAAATCATCACCCCCTTCAAAGGTTGGTTGTGGCGGGGGTGCAAAAAATCATCATCCATCATGCCCTCGCCGCTGCAGGGAACAAACTGGGCATCCCTTTGAGCGATTGCAGTAATTCCTACAGGATCGTTTAACTACTGTACGTATTCCACTTTCTTCATCGAGTGGCAGTTTGAAAGACTATAATACAGCACGGTTCCAAGTAGATCTCTACATTTTCCCATGAGTATTTGACTTAAGGAAGTACATCTGTCTGAATCTTCATCAAGGAAAGGTTGCAGTGCATACAGGAGGGAGCAAATCGTAAGCACTGGGTTTTACTTCTGTCGAGTTCCATTGTCAAACCTTTCCTGAAATCATATATTGCCAATGCTAATGGTGCTGCTACCGTCTTCCAGCGATTATATGATTATATCCATTTATTAGCTTTTGTGAACTAGAAATTAGCTTTTTCAACCTAAGTTCCCCTTCGGCCAATTTCAGTCATAATCTGAACTGCCCAAACAGGGGACCCTTGCTTATTCGAGCTGTGCCTCTAAACGATATCAAAACAACAGTTCTGCAAGAGAAAAGACAGAACATATTGGATCCTATGCATCCACAAATGAAAGGAAAAAAAAAAAATTGATGCGGTAGTTTTAAGTGTTACTCATGTAATCCCATATTAATGATTATGCTTTCGTGTACAAGCATACACTACCAGGGTGAAGGGTGGCAGATCAAATCCTGCGAAATTTCAACTTAGGCTGATGTTCAGGCTCGTCTGATCTGTCACAGCGCTTCATGAATGAATCCAGCGTCTTTTGCTTTGCTGGGCTGCTGATGCTTTTGTGGGTGGCTGAAACTTCCAGGGTATTCTCATGGCCATCAAGCATCTAATTATTGAAAAAGTATATTACAACGATTGCTCAGAGAGACAAATTTCTAGGGCCCAGGCCCTGGGAATCCATTTAACACTAAGACACTCCATCTCCCCAAGAAAAAAGCACGCATAATATATCGAAGGGAAATGATAAGATCCATACATCAATGGTTAAAGAAGCAACTCACTGACAAATCATCTCTTCCAAAGTTACTTTTAATAAAGCAAGCATCGCTAAAGCCTAGAAACTCTCATGATAAACTGCATCTTAGAAACAAATTCCATGAAGGCCACTTCTCTGGCCTACCTATGTAAAACTACCAATATTTAAATGCTCTAGCTGTGGACCTACTCCATGGAACATTACAAAAGAGATCATTACGTCTAACAAGATAACTGAGCAATATAATAGCATGTTCTTTTGCATCTGTGAATGAAAAATAGCTTAAAGGGGGGGCTCCTAACTGGGATTCCAGGCTAACAGAAGGCACTAGAAGGTCTCTTCTGGCCTAGAAGAAAGTTTTCCATGGCTATGGTCGGTTCACATTCATAATAGAAGGTAAAATTAATGACAGGAATTGGTAAGACAAATGACAGCTTTGAAGCAAATGTAAATCACCTGACCCAAGTTTTCCAATTTGCTCTGAACAACATCCCTGTATGAATTTTTAGGAAAACAAGGTTAATGGTATGCAGTATAATCAAGAAGTCATAAAATGCATCTGAAATATCTAACTGCCATAAAATTTGAGAGTTCCCCAAGCGAATCACATACCATATTATGTCATCAACTGTGTCATTTGCTAGCAGGTAGTATATATTGACTGAAGAAACCTGTGTATATAACAAATTAGATTGTGAAAGATAAAATACTAGTAGAATTTTGTATGTTTTTTGCTAAATATTGGACAAGAGAATCCACTGGCTCTAGCTGTGCATTGCATGAGTATGTTTGTAAGACATAACAAATTAAATCCTAGTTACACAGGCCCCCAAAAAATAAAAATAAAAATGAAAAATAGAAACCACCCACTGAAAAGTGATTGTCAGTGGTAATATGAAACAAATGTCTAGAATGCCATCTACCTGACCAATCCTGTGAGCACGGTCTTCAGCTTGAATGAGGTCACCTGGTGTCCAGGATAATTCAGCAAATATAACAGTGCTTGCAGCAGTTAAAGTCAAACCAACACCTCCGGCCCTGATGGACAGCTGCATGGTACAGCACAAGAAAACAAACTTGGAATCATCTACTCATTTTGTGGAACATTGCAATCAAAGGGATAGAAGGAAAGACAGATTTCAAGAAAGTCTTGGAGGATTGGAATTGAATAAAAATTAGAAAACTGGAAAAGAACTTCCTTACTACTGCCGCCTTTATATCTTCTTTTTCTTGAAAATCTGTCACCAACGATAGCCTCAATGCTGCAGGAGTACTGCCATCAATTCGTATGCATTTAGTTTTCTTTTTCTTCTGAAATTTTTTGAACTGTTAGTACAAAGTTATGATAGAAAGAAAAACTAGACATATAAAACAAAAAAAATAAATAAAGATAGTCTTAGTGAACCATTAGTACAGAGTTATGATAGAAAGAAAAACTAGACATATAAAACAAAGATAGTCTTACTTCAAGAAATTGGTGTATTGCATCAAGCATGGGTTGATGATGTGCAAATATGAGAAACTTGCAGCCTGCCTGCAAGAAATTAAGTAAACCAATATAACACCAGAAAATTTTTAAGGAAAAACCAGCTAACGTTAAAACTCCTAGAATGCAGCATATGTAGCTCTGTACGCAACTAGCTTTATTTTACCTTGCAACAAATTTGGCATCAAAACATGACTACGAAGAAGCAATTACTGGAAACTATATAGGAAGATAGGAATCTATTTGTAGAAAAAAGTACAGAAACATGAGGATATCAAACCTTTTTTTATCCATTATTGCCTTGGAAGCCCATGAAAAAAACATGCAAGCTACCTTGTGAATGTTTCAGGAAACGAATACAAGTATGGGTGGCCTGGAAGAATTTATGCATTTCTAGACAACTTGATGTCGTAAAACTTTGAATCGAGCACAACCAACTTAGGGTCTTAACAAGAGAATTCCTATCAACAATAAAGAAAACAAGAATAAAGTGGCATTGCCCTTAGTTTTTTTGGTAAGTGACTTATCTAATAGTTACTCAAAGATAAATAGGTGGTTTGCCATTAAATAATTCAAAACTATGTACCTTCACAAGAATTGATTGGGTGGAGCTAATTAAATTGAAAGGCAACGATGGTATGTATTTTGGAGTTTGAATTCAGAAACTTCAGTTTTACACCATGTGAAACTTTGAATAACTTAGAACTCAAGCTTATAGATAGAAATATGGTAAATTTTAAAGTATTTCAACAGAAGTCAATGGATATTGTAATATTGTTCTATATATATATATATTTGGGTAATTTGCTACATAATAATTACTGTTAAAGAAGAAGACTTGAAAGCTAATAAATTAAGAACAGAGACTAAATAGATCTAATCCCACATGTAACAAGCATTCAAGAGATCTGGCAAAGACATTACCTCAACGACTGTTTCCAGATAATCCAAAACTGCAGGGATTTTAGCTTCAGCAGAATCTGTATATATCTGGCTGAAAGTCTGATGGTGAGTACCAACAAAAATAAAAGTACAGAAGGAGCTCTATAGATTTCAATATTCAGCAAACTTTACTGGGTGAAGAATATAGAACACACTAGCAAGACTAGCCATTAGAAGGAACACCTATCACTGTATTGCAACAAATGACACAAAATTTATATACATCCATATATATATATAGATAGATAGATAGATAGATAGATAGATAGATACACACAAGATCCACAATAAAAGGGAAACAAGTATAATACCCTGTTTATAAGATTTTTCTCAGAAAACTTGAGTGATTCAGCGTCTTCTTTTGATGTGCAGGACTTAATTTTTGCTTTTATCGCTTTCAGCTATCAAAATGAAAAAGCAAACTTACTCAGTAAAATAATCTACAATGATGAGTCAATTGACTTATATTGTATAAATAAGCACGAATGCATGCATAATGCTCTATCAATCTGGCAGAACAATCATGTTACCTCAAGAAATAAAGCATTGATCCTTTTCATATCCTTATCAGCCATATCCAGGAAAACCTGAACATTGGTTAGAGTAAATTACCCCCATATTGAAATTACGGTCAGTAAGAACAATATAAGTCAGCTGAATGCTCAAAATTAATATTAATTTCAATGCCCACATACTCTCTTACCAGACCACTTATTATAACTTCCTAACTTAAACCATAAAAAACCAGAAAAGAGAAAGAGCCATATTAAGGGTAATTGCAAAATATGCACCATACGTAATGACATCTAAATAAAACAAAGAGCATTCTGCGTGTAAATTAAATTGCAGATTTAAAAAAAAAGAGAGAGAAGAAAAAAAAAAGAAGATAATGTGATGCCACTTTCACATTTTGAATAAGAATGCTTCTATCATACTAGAGCAAATCCTTTTCCCTATGAAGAAGACCTGCTGTAAGCATTTCTTTTGTTTCATGAAAAATCAATTAGGGTAAATAACTGCTGGGATGCACATATCCATCAGAGATAGTCAACTTTTTTCTCCCATCTTTTTACAGGTAAAAAAGAACTTTCTGATATCTACCTGTTGTCTACGTTTTACAGGGAGCTGTGCGAGTACATCTTTTTTAAGCCTACGAATCATCACTGTTGCCTTCATCAAATTATGCAATTCTTCATGGTTACTTGCACCTTGATAGATGCCAAAAATCCCCTGAGCATTTGCTTTGTTAATAGATGATATCAAACATCAGAACCAAAAATCAATCAAAAATATTTTGAGTGAATATAGGGACCACATACACCCTTGCAATATCTTTGACCATATTCATGAACATTCTTGTAAACATCAGGATACAAAGCTTCCAGCTGCCACACATGTAAAATCATATTTAGTGCATAATGCTTTACCTCCAATCATCCATAAATGAACTTATTGGATACAGTTACCTGTTTGTAAAGCTCAATGGGTCTAGATAGAGCAGGAGTTCCACTAAGCAATATGGCATACTGAGCTTTCTGTAATTGTCACACAAAAGAAAAGGAAATGGCCACTGCATATAAGCTATTAACATTTGATTCCATGAAGCAGTTAAACCTGTACTTCACTTGTTCCATTTGAATAAGTGTCAACATGCATATGGATATGAATTTGTTCTACACAGATCAAAACCTGGTGAGGAGATACTAGACATAGATCAAACCTGATAAAGATTCATAAAGATCTAAAGTTTTCTTTCGATGGCACAATATACAGATGAGATCTGCAAGGTTTTCTCCATAATAACAATAAATGTAAGAACTACAAGGCATTTGGTTGTAAATATGGATGCATGTAGAATAATAACCAGCTGAAACACTATTTCTTTGTATTAACCTAAAATCTTAAGCATTAGGGTTACAAGGTAAAATATGCCTCTACATTGAAAACTAACTATCTGCAAGGTTAGATATAGAAGGACACCAGAAAATAATTGCCAATGCACCAAGAGGACCACTCATCTGAGATATTAGCCATGTCAATCCCAATTGTGACGGAATTCAAACATATCCATAGCTACCTCTTATTAGGGTTCAACATTTGAAGTGAATTCCAAGATATAATTTAAGTAGTCAGTCTTTGATTGTTTTGACATCTTTCTCAAAAATTTGCGAGATAAGATAGTTTCACTCTATAAGTGTTATGAGCTGGAATTATTTGAAGCTCCACAAATAAGGGGTTGAAAATGGTTTCTGGTTTCGAGATTGGAATCCATTAGGCAATTTAAAAGAGAATGTGATTTGACAATAGAGAAATCAACTAGACAGAAATAGAGAACCTTTATCACAGGAAGAGATGCGGTTGTCCTCTTAGCTTGGGCATTTTTTAGGAAATGTGATTCATCTGCAATCACGACCTAAATGGAAATATATTAATGCCAGACAACACAGAATAAAGTAAAAGAATTCAATGATGCACAACGAAACATGAGACACACATCAATAAGCTCACAATACAAGCTAGAAACCCAACACCATAATAAATCCTCCATATCTATGGAATCCCATTTCCATTATATTCCTTGAAATATGTGGAATTTCATTTATTTCTTACACTATTATTAGGATTCCAATCCCTGCAGTCCTCCACCCTAAACACACTTACCCCCTCCCCCCACCCCATGCAGAAAAAACAAACCCAATCCCCACCCTACCCCCTACAAACCCACAGCTCTCCTCCTCTCTCTCTTTTCCCCTTTCCTTTCCTTCTCTATTCAAGTATATTTCTCTCTCCTACATACAAGTTAAATGTTCAAATCAAGTTAACCAAACAAAACGAAAACATTCCATCTTTAGTCTTTACAAATTACCAAATAATGGATTCTTAATCAAATTCCGAGGAATTAGATTATAAGAAATGGATTTCAAGAATGAAAACCACACAAGGCTTACCATGTTCCCCTCCATCTAGAATTGGGGATTCAAATTCAACAATCAATATGCTTTTCCAAAAATGCCTATGATCGATCATGACAGGTAAAGCTTCAAATCAGGAGCCTTGGATTCTAGGTGGTGACTTCAGTGAATGTTGGAAGTTAGAGGAGAAAAGTGGGGGAAATAAAACCATCACACCTGGTATGGAGCACATCAACAAGTTCTGCGAGGAGACGGAACTAATAGATGCTAGAACCAATGGTCCCCTCTATATGTAGTCAAACAAAAGCCCTTCTAACCTCTTCTTGAGATGGCTGGACAGAATTTTGGTCAATTGGGAGTGGCTTCTAGCCTTCCCAAACTATGAAACGAGGATATGTGCTCCAAGCATATCTAATCATAGCCTAATCATGACCCATCTTGGCCATTTGATGCTGAAAAGAAGAACCCCTTTCAAGTTCTTTGATTTATGGAGCAAAGACCTGATCTTCCTCCTCTTGGTGGAAAGGATTTGGAATAAGCGAGTAGAAGGAACCCCCATGTTTAGAGTAGCCTCCAAGTTGAAGTTGTTAAAGAAAGAGTTAAGGGAACTAAATAAGGAACATTACTCGAATATACCTAGGAGAGCTTCCCAAAGCCTATTTGTCTTAGAAAGCATTCAGCTTTCCAACCAAGCTAACCCTTCAAATGCAAACTGGGACCCAAAGAAAATGAAGTACAAGGAGCACTACCTATTAGATGCCGCTGAGGAATCCTTCCTAAAACAAAAATCAAGATAATCTTGCTTAAAGTTGAGAAATAAAAACTCATCTTTCTTCTTCCACTCTTTAAAGCTGAAATAAGCCAAAGACAGCATCCAATCCATTGTGTTAGAGGACGGCTCATAGGTAATCAATAAAGGCAACATCAAGGAAGGAGCTATCTCCTTCTTCCAAAGTCTATTGAACCACCTAGGGATTATGCCAGCAAACCTAAACATTGTCTCTTTGCTTATGGAGAGAATGCTTACAACAGGGGATTAGCAACTACTCGCTAGACCAATAGACAACGCAGAAATTAAGGAGGTATTATGGTCTATACTTATAAACAAAGCGCCCGGTCTGAATGGCTTTAATGCACTATTTTTCCATTTGACCTGGCATATCATTGGTGAAGAAGTTAGCGTGGCCATTAAGGACTTTTTTGCATTAGGGAAGTTATTAAAGTCAATAAACTCCACTCATCTTGCGCTAATTCCTAAGGTGAACACTTTGGAATCCTTTATGGATTTCTGTCCTATTTCGTGTTGCAATGTGCTTTACAAATGCATTTCTAAAATCCTTGCAAACCGGCTAAAAAGTGTTCTCTCGAAGCTAGTAGGTAAAGAGCTATTTGCGTTCATTAACGGTAAAAGAATTGTGAACAACGTGCTAATAGTGCAAGAACTAATGAGGGGTTATCACAAGGATGCTCATGGTGGGAAATGTGCAATGAAGGTGGACATTAAAAAGGTCCTATGACTATGTAAATTGGGCTTTCTTGGAGCACCTATTACATGCCCTTAACTTTCCACCCATCTTTGTGAAGTGGATTATGATACGCATATCTTTACCTAAATTCTTTATCTGCCTCAACGGTGAATTAGTGGGTTTCTTTGCCATTAACCGAGGATTAAAGCAAGTGGATCCTATCTCTTCATACCTCTTCATCCTTATAATAGAGATCCTTTCATGCCTCCTACACAAAGTAAGTGACCTTCAAGGATTTAGTCACCATTGGCACTATAGAAAAGGAAAATTGAACCACCTTTGCTTCGCAGATGATATTCTCATTTTCTCCAAGGGTGATGTCAACTCAGTCAGATTGATCGACTAAGGATTAAAATCCTTCACACAACTCTCGGGTCTCTATGCCAGCTTGTCCAAGAACAATATCTTCTTCAGCAAAGTTTCTCAAGACGTCAAAAACCAAATCTTGTCAATGACTGGTTTCAAGAAGGGGTAACTACTAGTAAAATATTTACGAGTTCCTCTCACTTCCACCAAAATCAATAAAGGTCACTACCGAATCCTGGTAGAAAGATTCACTTCTCGGATTAATTGTTTGTCCGCTAAATCCTCATCTTACGCTGGTAGGTTCCAATAAATTAAAAGTATCCTTTTCTCGCTACAAGTTTATGGGGCATCCATGTTCATCCTTTTGAAAAGCATCCTAAAAGAGTTACAAACAAAGATGATGAGATTTCTACGGAAAGGCATAGATGAAACAAAAGCTAGAGCTAAAGTCTCATAGGACGACATTTGCTTTCCTAAGACTAAAGGGGGATTGGGAATAATGGACATCATCCTTTGAAATAAAGTAGCCGAACTGAGGCATATCTAGTTGTTGATGAGCGACCCAAATGGCTTATGGCTAATGGCTAATGGCTAAGCTGGATTAGAGAGGAAATGTTAAGAGGACGAAACTTCTGGTCCATTCCCAACCCTTCACAAAGTTCTTGGTCGTGGCGGAAGATCCTCCAAGCTAGAAGATGGGTAAGGCAACTTTTCTCTTGGAGCATCAGGAATGGAAGGAATATCTTCTTTTGGTACGACTCATGGCATTTGAATGGCCCTCTTGTAAATTAGATTGGAGAAAGGAACATTTATGCCATGAATTGGAGCAAAGAAGCAAGGTTAAGTGACATTGTAGAAGGACCAAATTATCATTGGCCGGAAAAGGACACTTGGGACTCCATTAAATCTAGCTTACCCCATCAAATCAAATCGAATGTAGGGGTTAACAACGCTTTCATTTAGATTGCTGACCTAAGACAAGGATTTTTTATTAAGTCAGCTTATAACACTTTGAGGAGGAAACGTCGATCCTCTTCTTGGCACCCTATCATTTTGGATTAAATCCAACCTTCCCCAACACTCTTTCGTCTTGTGGCTTACAACCAAAGAAAGACTTTACGCAAGACAAGCTTTTTCAATGGGATATTCTATCCCAAAAGGATGTTTTTCGTGTACATCCGAGGAAGAGAACCACCAACACCTCTTCATCTCATTTGAGTTTACAAAACGAGTATAGGCAAGACTTCAACATTATCTCCCCCATCCATGGAACTTCCATCCTCGGCTAAGTTCTATACAAGCTCTTATAGGTCTTTTCACTCAGATTGGATCCCAAATAGGAAGGAGGGCTCCATCAATGGTGTTTTACAATATATGGAAGGAAAGGAACTCTAGCTGACTCGGTGGCACTCCAACCCCAGCAAATATTTTAGTTAAGTCTATATTGTCATACTTGGATGTATAATTATGAGTTCTTAGTATCATCCAAGTTCATCAACTATATTCAATTGTTTTGTTAATGTGGGAAATGAACTTGGCTTCTCTTGTACATTTTTTTTTTTTTTTTTTGTTATTAATACAATACTGACCTTATCCAAAATCATAACTGTTAACCAATATTACAACAGTAATTACAGCTGTCATACTACTGTTGAATACAACTCAAACCCTGCATAACAAAGACAGTTTTACAAAGACTAAGTAGTGCAGTTGAAGAAAATCCATGTTTATAAATCAATTAGTTCCTGTTCTAACAGACAAGATATTCAACTAATCTAAGGGGTTTCTTTGTGGAAAAAATTTTCAGCACTTTTTAATAATACTATATTTAAGCATTTACAATGTTCATACATTGTAATATTTAATTACCAAAAAATATGTTATAGTGGCACTAACAATTAGTGTTATAAGGCAGTGCGAGGTATAGTAGCTGCCACTCAAGGGAAGTAGTTAATGGCCTTATCGAAAGCAATAAATATTTAAGGAAATTTCTTGCATTTTTCAGAAAAGAAAGTCCTTTTCTCAATTCTTCTAGACTTTTTTCATCCCAAGTGAAAATTGTGTCCTTTAGATAATTGTAATTTTCACCATAAAAGCTCAAAATATATTTTCCTTGAAACAAATGCACCAAATTGTGCTGGTAATTTTGTTTCGAGATTGTAACTTGTACTTGACTCATAAAGTAGACAAACTTGTTAATTAAATAACAAAGTTTTGCTAGGTTGCTTTGTAGTATTCTTAACTTAAAAAAAGGCAGGCAACTGCAAATGGAATACATTTTTCAGTAATTTCAGAATATGTTAAATAGTAATTAGTTCATCTGGGTTTCAATATACTGATAAAACTTAATTTCAGCTCGGGATCCAAGTATGATAATACTCCAATTCTAATTCAGAATTAATGGCACACAAGAACAATTACACCAGCATCTATGAAGTATTTCTAGTAAGCATAACTAACCAAGAATCTTGAACCAGCCTTTGTTTTATAAACCTCCAAGTTCACAACTAATGACCGTTAGAAAGCCGTGTCTCTATGAAATGACTTTCTAAAAGTCTTACAAGACAAAATCCTCCATAATAATTGACAGAAGATCCCAATAGAAGATAAAGAAATGGATAATATTCCAAAATATAACTAACTAACTACTATGTGCTTGGGAAAACAGTGCTTCCTTTAACATCATAGACTCTATACAAACTAACATTCTCTTACATCACTTAGCAAACAATTTTAAAAGCTCCTCCATAATTGATCTTCATCCATTATATTTACTGACACTGGAAAGGACTGACAAATACTTGGATAAGACCAAAATTTGAAAAGCACATCTGTTTCTTTCATAAGAAAAATCACTCTTACCTTAAATTCTGAGGACAAAAGTGTATCCTGCATCTTAGGGACAACATCATATGAAATAATGTTGAAAAGGCCATCAAGATGTACAGGGCCCCTGGCATTTGAGAAAACTATCCTAAATCCAGCTCGGTTTGACCCACCACATTGAGATAGAAGAACCTATAGCAGTTACTATTAGAAGGAAAAAAAGAGGAATTATATGTAATGGACTCAAACATGCAGTAGTCTTAAACAAAGTCCTTCAGGAAGCAGATCAAAGAAATGCTAAATACATATTTTAATTTCAAGGTAATAAAGATATACCAGTATATCCGAAGGAGAAATATTCAGCCATTGTTGAATCATCTGCAGACATACATAAAATTATTAAAAAGAAAAAAAAGGAATGCGTTGTTTACTAATAAGAAATAGGGATTAGCATATAGCTTACTGATGCCCAATGTAATCGCAAGGAAGAAGGGGTGAGTACAAGAACTGGCCATGAGTCACAAATGCAAGCAGCAACAGCAATGGCCTGCATGTAAGGAAGACTATGGTTATTGACCAAAAAACTGTATAAGAAAAGATATTTAAACTGAGTTATCCATGCCTGCAAGGTTTTTCCCAGTCCCATTTCATCTGCTATCAATACACGTGCTCCATGCTGCAAGACGAATCTGGTAGAAAAGGTGTAAACTTTACCCACCAGCATAATTGCAAATAAACAAGAAATTTTTGGTTGCTTTCAATAAGATATGCTCATTTGGAGGCAGCCTGACCAGGACCACTTACTCCTGACAGGGCTAGCACAAAAGATTTTGGTCAACATTTCAAAATGCCTAGGTATGCCTGGTCATGAATTTTTTAGAAACAATCCAGACCAAGTTCCAGACAGCATAATGATCAGCACATTGGAAAATATCATCTATCAGAGAACTTGAAAGAGAATGCACACCTAACACCATCCCGCTGAAATGGAAGTAGCTTTAACTCAATGTCCCTTGGCATTTTGTCATATAGATCTGGTGCAAGATTGAAAAATTAAAAAACAATTACAACTTCCAAAGATATTCTGCACAAAAAAGCAGATTGAATCTTCTTTTTTAAGATGTCACATTTAAAGCTTTATATTGCATCCTTTCATCAACATATGTCAGATGTCAAGTTTAGGCTTTTTTTTTTTTTTGGGGTGTTCTTATATTCCGTTTTGTGAAACTAATTTAGCTTCACATAACAATGAGATGTTGCAAAAGAAAGTCATCACCACGATCAAATTAGCAGTAACAAATCTAAGGATAGAGCTGCTCAGTTAAACTTTTACCCTGAAGGTCTGGAAGAGCACAAGAAGCAGCAATAGCACGTTGCACTAGAGGATCCAAATTCATAACCTAAAAAGTTACAACGCAAATTCCACATAAGAAATCAATTCATCGACTTATGGACAAAAAATTCAACAGGATAGTGCAATAATCTATGTTCTATTCAAGCACCACTACATTAATATTATTTCAAAGGATCTTAAGACAGTGACACAAATATCAATCATCTTTCATTCCAACCCCAAGAAATTCAGAAACAGGATAAGAAAATACGAGTCACAACTTACTACCTCCACACTAGAACCACATGCTTCACCAAGAATTTTTTCTGCTGAAGATAATGAAGACAGTGGGAACATCCAAACCCTGCAAATTGGACAACAATGTATTAAGGGCAACACCTTTAAACCCTCAAAAAGAATCTACAGGAATGTAAAAGCGTCTACATATGTGCACACAATCACAGACCTATCTTTTGCATTCCAAGAGGCTTTGGGGATCCTGCGAAAGGCAGAAACTAGCACCTAGAGAAAATGATGTAAGGTAGACAAAAAATCACAGTTGTAGCCAGCCATGGCTATTGCAAACAATTTTAACATACCTGGTTGTACGGAAACCTTGCAGCAATATTTCCACTGGAATGCAGAAAAAATTTGACTGAAGATTTTGGCATTTCCTTACTTTCATCTGATATCAGGCCAAACCAACACATAAATTAGGATCTAGATTTAGCCAAATGTCATGCCGGAGCTACTTTCGTATAAGCAGTAAAACCAATGATATGTCAAAATGAGAGGAGTTTAAAACTTTACATCAATCTAGATTTAGACAAATGTCATGTCCAAGCTACTTTCATATAAGCAGTAAAACCAATGATATGTCAAAACGAGAAGAGCTTAAAACTTTACATCAATCTATATCTAGTATCACAAAATAGACCCTCCCATGAGAGTTCTGTCCAGTGAAATGTGATTATAGCAGAGAAAACATTATGTTTTCTGTGCCAGATACAGAAACTTTCACCATGAGAGGGGAAAAATAAAAAAGAGAGACAATTCCATAACTCACATAAATACAAGAAGAGTTAAACTAATTTAAAAAGATATTAAGGTTAGAAACAAAGAAAACTAGAGACTACATACTTTTGATGGGGCTTGAGTGTGATAACTGATCTCCCTGCATAAGATAATGCAAAGCACAATTCAGAGACAGGCAGTAGATACCTTATTATTGCTGCTATCAAGGCAGGGCCAAGTAAATGAAACTACTATACTAAAATGAACACATTAAAAGACATATCTTAGTGCTCAGAAAGCTTTTCTGTCTGAGACTTGAGAAGGATTCAAACAAGAGGAAACTATTCAGTTATGTTAATTAGACAAAGAAGGAAAGGGCTTGTGGAGGAAAACTTTTGCTAAGAAATTGCAGCAGCTATAGATACCCAACAGTATCCTCTCAGAGTATCTACTTAATTCTATCTGAAGCCTTTTCTTCTCTAACAATTGTTTTACAAACGTCTCAAATGCTACAGCATTGGTAATCTTGAAAACCACTTTAAAGCATATACTAATTTCAAAACAACTGGATTACTTCACTTCACAACTTACTGACTCATCAATCCCCAAAAATGAATCATTTTTCTTTGTGAATAAAATCCCTGAAAGTGAAACTAAAACACTGTCTAATTTTAATCCCTTTCAATTGCACACCAAACTTGGCCAGAATAACAGCAGCATCAACTACAAGGCTACAAATTATATCACTAAATATCTTCAAGGTACAAACTTAGCCCAACATGAGTTTCAGTCCTCAAAATATAAAGGCAAAAAAAACATGAGAATAACCCAGCTTTTACCTTGTTAGATCAAGAAACAATTTGGGTTTGAATATAGAAAGAAGTACCATAATCTTGTATGACTATAGAACAAAAGATAAGCATGCTACATCATGCGAAGTCTATTAGTAATCGTTAAAGTACAATTACGTTACATGTAATTTGCAACATACTGGTGCAAAGTAACGCGGCAAGTTCCGTGCTTGTATCATTCCCAACAAACCCAACATGGCATTTCGGCTAGAAAACGACAAAAAAATAAAAAGAAAAATGAAAATTAGAACTAAAACTTTACCATATTAGGGCGAGAATAAGAATTGGATCTTGGTTCAAAGTTGGTTATGGTACTGATTTTGGAAGGACTGAAACTTTGTTGCTGAATTTGAGAAGAAGAAGAAGAAGAAGACCATGATGATGATGGGAAGTTGCTACGCGACTGAGAAAGTTGGTGAATAGCGTTTCTTTCGAGTGAATCCAATTCTTCTGCACTTAAATCAAAATCATCGTCTTCCATTTTTTCCTTTTCCTTTTCCTTTTCCTAAGTTGTGTTGGAAAGGAGTTCGATTTCTTTGGGGTTTCGCATTTTCAGAAGGGTTTTAAATGTTTTACTGAGGTAAAGCAAAGTAAAGTTCAACATCGTGATTGATTCCGAACCGTTATATGCTTAAACCCTTGGGACGACCTGGCTGTCGTGACTGATTCCGAACCGTTATGTGCTTAAACCCTTCGGACGACCTCAGTGATCCAAATAATCTGGACCGACGTACAATGCGTCACGAAATATATAACGAAAAAATTAAAATTAATTACAGGTAATTAAAGCTATAAATACAAACAAAGTGTGATAATTTGATAAGATGATAAAGTAGCTTGAAATTTCATAACTTCAGTCTCACTGGCAAAATTCGTTTAAACTCAATTTATTTTAAACATTTTTTTTCTTTCTTATAAAAATGATATTAACATTTAAATTCTAATCAAATACACCTAACATATAATTGGACTCGACACTTCCAAACTAATGTGAAGTTCGATTTGAGTAAATATGGAACTGAATTCAAATAACTCTCTAAATGATTTGACTTGTTTATTCCCTTAGTCAATAAAGCCTTTTTTACTTGGTCCTAACATGAAGTGATGTCCTATGATTTCACAAGCATAACCATGAAGCACAACTCTCCATAATGATATACAATATTCATTTTACAATTTTTGAGTAATGGTAGAAAGGACTTTTATATGTTTTGACCTTTTTTTTTTTTGTAAAGCAATCAAATAGATTAGATAATTATCAATTAGAGATTCCAATCGACAATTATCAATTGGCGATTTAAAATCCTATGACAATTGATGAATTAGATCAATTAACATGGCATATCATTAATCCAATTAATAGGATTGTTATAAAAGAATAAATTTTGATTGATAAGATCAAAAGTAAATATTTTCAGTATTGGAAATTATATAATTATTAACAAACTGATAATTGGTCTCTTATGTTAGGGTTGCCATTAAATAAAGATAGGATAAAAACATAATTAAGAGAAAAAACGTCATAAGAATAGAAATCAATACATATAGGCTAAACTTGTAAATAAGAAAGTTGTAATATACATAATAGCATCTGGAATGCTTCAAATCGTTTGGATGATAATACTTTATAAACTAACATTCAGATGGCAGTTTAGACCCAACAAGACGCTAAGAGAACACTTGATTCTGTAGATTAAATGCATCTTCCACAAATTTCATCTACAACCTATTAGATGGTGGTCTTCCCCTTGTTTATATAGTAATTAGTAAACTTCCTATAAATTTCAATTGTCTTCCTTATGATTGCGATCTCTTCTCAACTTGGTTGAGTTCTTATTCACTCTTGTTCTTGGATACTTAAACCAATATTTAGGTTTCCAGTATACATTATTACCCTTTAAGTTGGCAACAGTTCATCCTCAAATCTTACTTTTACTTCAACTTTTGATGAGAATAAGGAAGATTCAATATTGATAAAATTCTTCATGTCTTGTTTCAATTTACTATTAGCAACTTAATCTCTCCTAACTTCAATTGGGCTCAATTCATGGGTAAAGTGCAATCCATTATCCATCTTTTATGAAGGTATAGACAATGAAACCAATCATACATCTTTTTATCAAATAGCAATTGTCTTTTTAGTAAAATATGAGCAACATCGATTATCACTACATTAAACACAATTTTGTGTACATATTTGCCAATGGACAAAGGAACTTAAGCTTGTCGATTAACATAGATTGACTACTTTTTACTAACCAATGTAGATTATATGTTGCAGGATAAGGTATGGTCTTTAACCCCTAAACATGAACAAAATATGTGGATGCTAAATTAGTACAACTGTTACTACTAATAATTAGAGAACATATCTTATTCTTAATTAAACATATGATGAAGAATAAATCCTTTCTTTATTCATTCTTAAATGGTTACTTTAAACCCAAATCGCGTCAAAGAACTAAAGGTATAGGCTAACCTTTCTTTCTCTATAATCACTAATAACTTCATCACTTTTAATGTACTTCTTCTACTTCTTGATATCTTCAACCGGATCCTCTTCCTCCTATTATTTACTCATAACCTTAAACTTTATAACATTTCCTTGATAACCATAACAACCAACTCATCAATTCACATTATCTAAATACAAAAAAACCAATCAAGATCTATTTGGACACTTAGAAGTCAAATTTCCCAAACTGAAACATTTGAAACATTTTTCCTCACTTGACCTCCTTTAGTTTCGAGTTTGATCAATCTCTTATATCAAATATGTACGAAGAGTCTTTGGTTTATTGTTATCAACCTTTTCATAATGCTTAGGTCCTTTATAGTTAAGCTCCAAATCCTTACATTTTTCTGCTTAATTGCATGCCTCTTCTCATCATAATGACCTTCTTATTTAGATGAAGGCTCCTTTAGTCTAACTTATCCTCTCTATCTTTGTCTTTCCACCTTAAGGACTAATTTAATCACATTGTCTAAAGTTTCATAAAACTGCAGCTCAACTACCCCAACGATCTCAAACTTTAAACCCTATAATTAACATGGGCATAGTTTGTTCCTTTGTTCTTTAACCCATCATGACCACACTTAATTAGAACAGTCTCATACTCTCATGCATTATCTCCAACACATAAGCTCCCTTGTCTTGACGAATGCAACCTAAAAAATAACTCCTACTTGCAATATTGGAGTACGAATTTCTTCCTCAATAACCTCCTCATCATAAGTCATGTAGTCACTTTTGCTTCTCCTTCATTTCTCCTTAGCAATTTCAAAATTTTCCATTAAAGATTTGCATATCTTGTAAACTCTAAAATAGCTAATTGAACTTTAGATTGTCATACTCATAATATTTAAGTTATTTTGTCAATCTAGTACTCTCAATTCAAGTAATCATCAAGATAACCTTACCCATTAAACTATGAGATCTTCAATTTCATAATCCCCAACCCTCTAATCTACATATTTCTCTCACCAACACGATCTTCACCAAAATTGTCATCCTCTCCTTTAGCCAAGTTAGCAATTTCATCCTACCCTCTACTACATTTATCACCAAATTTATGTATTTCTTCATGGTATGGCATTAGCCCCTAAGTTCTCTACTAAGGTAATTTGCATAGTTTACATGGTACATATTATTACACCCCAAAGTCGTAGAGTTGCAGAGTTGCAGAGTTGCAATAGTCTCGCTGTATAAACTAACCTATAATAGGAACTAACCTCATAGTGCCTATCATATATACAATCTATATAAAGCATCGACGACTCCTCGCTTTAAAGTAAACAGTTTGACTAAGATTTTTAGCTAAAATTTACAGTAAAAGTAAAATCTTAAGTCATATATATATAATTATATTCACATTGTTGTAGAATTCCTAGGAGATCCTACATCATAACTTAACAGCTACTTAATTTGTAAGCTTCCAAAATTGAGCTTAAGATAACCGAGCTCAGATTTAGGGCTTTTAGGGTAACTTATCCAATTGAGCCCAAACTTTGCAACTAGAATGAAAAAGTTAGTCAAGATATTACAGTGAAGTTAGATTTTAGTAATAATGATCCGAAATCCCAATTTTGCCCTTAGAAATTGGAGTATTTACTAAAGCCCTAAAATGTTCAGAACTCCTAAAATTGAACTTAGATTACAACGAGAACTTAGAGATAAGCTAATTGAGCTATAAAATGAGATAATGTAGTATAATTTACTATAAAAAAATACACGTAATTTTTTTAGTATACCCGGTACAAATAATAATTATACTCGTAAATTAACTTTAAATTGAGTAATCATATATATATTGTGTTAAATTCATGAAATTAACCTTAGAATGTATTCTAAAAATAAAAGATATGCTAAAAACTTAATTATATGAGTAAAGTTATATATTTCACATGTTATTACATAAGGTATAACCTTGTATATTAATTAAAATAATTAATTCTAACATATAATATCTATATTTAAGTAATTATTTAATAAAAGAAAAAGAAAAATTAATTAAATAATATTGGAAGGAGGCGTGGCAGGAGGATGGAAATACATTGCTGATTCAAAAGGTGGAGTTACAATATTTGGACACCTCATGCATAAAAAAAAAAAAAAAAAATTGGAAAAGAAAATATGAATTAATTAAAGAAAAATTCTTAAACCGACTTTGAAGCACTATAAAAAGCCAAAATCATCAGACAAGATAGTTTTAGCAATTTGGAATCAGAGAAAATCAGAAAGAAAAATTAGAAAAAATCGTAGAAAAAAAAAACAAATTTAGAAAAAACAGAAAAATTAGTGAAAGTGTGGAAACCTAACCTAGAGTAGATCTGCTGTGAAACCCAGCCAACCCCACACGGTCCACCCACTGCGCCAGCCGTCCGACAACCGCCCAGCCGCCGCCGGCCACCGGAGCACCCAAGAACACCAAGGTCAAATTTCTGCCCTGTTTTTCAATAATTTCTAAAAAATAGTAAATCCTCCTAGAAAATTATGAAAAAAATTACATTTAGGTTATTTTAGACATGCTTTCATGTGATATTTTTATTTTTGAAAAATTCGTAATATTTAATATACTTTATTAAGAAATCTGTAATTCATCCGAATATATATTAGTGAAATAAATATACTATATGATGTTTTTTCTAGCTGAAAATTTTTGTGTAGGATGTGTATGATATATGGGTAATTGCTACATAGCCCAAATTTTTATTTGAATAATTTTAATATTTATTGAATTTTTAGGCTTGAAATTGGTCCGAAAATAGGCTGAAATTATGAATTTAATAGGAAATTATGAAATTAATTGATGAAATGGACATGTACTAATCTATAATAAACAATAATGGTATTGAGTCAGATTGGAATTAATTGGATGCTAAAAGAATTATAATTGGATAATTTATCAAATTTAGGGGTAAAATCGTCAATACGAAAATATAGGCAATAGATCGAAAACTTGAAACCGAGTGATAATTGAATTCCCTATATTTTTAGAAGTCCATAGAAATTTTCGGGGAATTATTAGGTAATCCAAACTATTTACTACGAATTTATTAAGTAAAATAGCTTAAATTACAAGTCGGGGTGTATTTGTAATATTAATAGACTAAAATGAGTAAAATACTTAAATAAAACCTATATATAGGATTGCTGGTCGAATTGGGTTAAATAGAGATTTTATTACAATTATTAATATTTTCTGATCGGGATGTACTTTAGGTGTATTAAAATTGAATAATACTTATATTATTACAATATAAGGACAAATTGGATAAAATATAATTTAAAACTGTAAATT